>CACRXK020004114.1:21073-33071 GCA_902702795.2 Paramuricea clavata
CAAATATCATGATTGAAATGGCAATACAATGGCCAATATGCTAGAAAGCAGAATTTCGAATTCATCGGATCCCAGCTTGACAAACCATTTAGAGTATAGCAGTTTTAATTAGAAGAATGTTTTATGAGTGTTCAAATAAGGCCCGTTTCATACGTCGAATTTCGGTCGCGTCGAATGCAATTCAAACAATAGATAATGAAGCTTAATGAGGTTTATCATCTCATTATCTATTGTCTTAATTGCATTCGACGCGACCAAAATTCGACGTATAAAGCAGGGTCTAATTGTATGACAGGCCTCGGAGGTCCCCCAGGGGTTTCTAGGAACACAGGCAGTCGGGAACAAACTTCAACAAAGCCAAGAAATGATAGAGAACAAGGGAACATACTGTATTAAGACGGATTTCCACTCAGTTCGCTTTCTTTCGAAATACAAACAGTCAGTACAAATCTCATTAGCTGTAGTCGACTGCACACATTTCAAAAGAAAGCGTCGCAAAAAATCGATCGTGCGACATTTCGCACTGAATGGAAATCCGCATTAAGCTTGAAAAACAAGGGAAAATGGTGAAATCTTTGTGGAGAACAAAGGGAAAATTTCCAAGGGAACACAGATCCCCCTGGGAGACCCCCAAAATTTACATCGCATGCAAAATCACATATCGGCAATTTATGTTGATGGGGGGGGGGGGGCATGTGACCGACACAACTCTGCACCAGAGCTGGCAGAGCACCCTCCCCCATACCAGATCATGCTGGATCCATCCTTGTCCTTTAACCAACTTCTTCACTATTGTTCAAAGCTTCTAACCTGATTTCGCTATAGAACCAGACAGTCAAACTAATACCATAACATCCATCCTAATTTCCAAACCTCATTTTTTATTTAGCCTGCTCGCAGCCTGAATTTTGAGCATGCTAATGTCACTACATGGCATCAAAATGAAATTTATGAGCAGCTTCTTGTTTCTCTCGGCGATCTTCCCTCTATAAAGAGAAATAAATTCTTGGCTGAAGATGCTCAAAATGCAAACTTAATACGATCCACCTAGGCACGTACCTTCTCTCTCCAATGTAACACACCAACCAAAGCTGCGATGAAAACACAAGTTGCGAGTAAAGCACCTCCCGTAAGTAAGAACAGTCTGCTAGGAGTGACCAGCAACATAGATGTCCACCTGGGTTAAAATATGGAAAGTGAACAATCGGAAGCAGTGGCTAAGCACTGTCAATAAACTGATGAGGAAGGAACACCCAAAGGAAGCCTATTCATTAAGCCTATAATTTTAACAAATGCTAAAGTAGGTATAAACTAAGGTAAACAGGATCTTATTGTAAGGGTAAACTAGGGTAAACAGGATCTTATTGTAAGGGTAAACTAGGGTAAACAGGATCTTATTGTAAGGGTAAACAGGATCTTATTGTAAGGGTAAACAGGATCTTATTGTAAGGGTAAACTAGGGTAAACAGGATCTTATTGTAAGGGTAAACTAGGGTAAACAGGATCTTATTGTTAACAACTTACGCTGAAGGATCATCAGGAGGATAGGGTATTATAATAACTTGGGAGTTGGGAATGATCGATGTCCACGTGTGCACACGAATGGGCTAACAAAAAAATAGTGTTGAAAAATTTTGTAGAAATTTTTATTTACGAAAAAATACAAATTGGTCCAGTGCAAAACAAGTTTGATACGACCTACCGATGTTCGACTTCGTGGTAAACCTACGATCAATTCCTCCACAAAGTTCGGTGTCCTCCCAAGACCAAACACGATGTAAGGAGGTTGTAGAGCGAAATATGCTGCTTGAGAAAGTTGAGTTGCTATAACAACAAAAAAGATGTATTAATAATTAATTCAGAAAATCGTAAAATGTGCATGTCTTACTATGGTCTTCTGATATAAGGGACCTTATATATTTAACAAATATAAAACATTTTCCGTGTTGATGTACAGTTATATCAACACGAGTGGAAATTGGGAAAACGAGAAATTGTGTGGAAACACGACGCCCGAAGGGCGGAGTGTTTTCACACAATTTCGAGTTTTCCCAACTTCCACGAGTGTTGATATAACTATATATCAATACGGAATAAATGTTTTATATTTGTTTTATAATATAGCAATGTCAAAAGCCCGAAGAATAAGAAAAATTTCCGTGTTACAAGCGGCGGAAAATTTCCCGTGTTGACATGGAGTTATATCAACACGGCTCTTAGCCAATCAGCGTTCAGAATTTACAAATGCTATATTATAAATACATATGTAAAAATGCGCACGTTCTTACAGATCTGCAAACAATGTTTTACAAGGTTGTTGTCACGCCGATATCAAGATGTATTTGCACAGCTTGTTCCCAGTTGTTGTGACAAGTCCGGAACAAGTCGTGAACACACTTGAACGGTCTGGGCCATACCAGAAAGAATTCAACAACCTGAAAAATACAAGTAAAACGTCGACGTTTCGAGCGAAGGCCCTTCGCCGATAAGTTAGTGTAGAGAAGGGCCTTCGTTAAAACGTCGAAGTTCTACTTGTATTTTCCAGGCAGTCAAATCCCTATCCATCCGCGGCTTCCTGGTTTTATCAGACTTGATGGAACAACTTGTTGCGAGTCTCATGGGCTCATCAACCTTGTTTCGGAACTTCAGGTTTTTCAGGCCGGTTATTCGAAAGCCGATTAGCCCTAAAATTCGAATCAAATTTCCTAACAGGTTTGTTTATACATTTGGAAATATTTCTTCTGAAATGTTGTCTGGATCAGTAGGAGTTTTCTCTGAAGTTTTGAAATAAACAGACGTGCAGAAATACAAGGGTTAGCGCTAATCCAGGTTAGAACAACCGACTCATGATTTCGAATTTTACGTATTGAGGTCACGTGAACGTACCGCTGGCTACTTTTGTATTTCCATGTAGACCCGTTGTCACGTATTTCACACACGGACCAGCTTGATTAACTCCATAAGGCTGAAAATATACAAAGGTGTTTCAATACACCCTTTCGATAATTACGTCATTTGGCCTGGGAGCCTCGCTCTCATGAATCGTCAGCCAATCACCTTGCGTAATTTACTGATGAGAGCGAGGCTGCAGGACCAAAAAGTATGTGTGACGTAATTATCAAAAGGGTGTATACTGATAACATATCGGTATAAAAATGTGATTAGTGCTGAACATGCCTGGAGATTCAACATGGCAAAGATAATGTAAGCAGATTTTAGTAAAGCACTATCCTCGACCTACACACGCAAAAATCTCACATCTTGTGGCAAGTCTGCTAACAAGTCGTCAACAAGTTGTCTTCGCACTGCTTGTCCCAAGTTGCCATCAAGTTTGGAACAAGCTGTTAACAACTTGTAATATTACCTAATTGATAATACAAAGTTCTTGATATTATCAGACTTGTTGCAAGGTTGTTCCAACAAGTCCGATACAGTCATGATATAACAATATTGTTATAACCTTGTGTCATCAATCTTGTCACATTCTTGCTATATCATGACTGTATCTGGCATGTTAGAATAACCTTGTAACAAGTCTGATAATGCCATCAAGCTTGTTACAAGTTGTTGACAGCTTGTTCCAAACTTGTTCCAACAACTGGGAACAAGCAGTGCGAACACAACTTGTCGACAGCTTGTGAACAGATTTGTAACAACTTGTTTGCAGACTTGTAACAACTTGTGCGTTTTTACGTGTGTACACATGCACACATCTCACATCTTGTAGAAAGTCTGCTAACAAGTCGTCAACAAGTTGTGTTCGGTCTGCTTGTCCCAGGTTGTCAACAAGTTTGGAACAAACTGTTAACAACTTGTAACAACCTTGTTGATATTATCAGACTTGTTGCAAGGTTGTTCCAACAAGTCCGATACAGTCATGATATAGCAATTAATTGTTACAACCTTGTGTTGTCTACCTTGTATGTAACATTCTTGTTATATTATCACTGTATCAGATTCGTTAGAACAACCTTGTAACAAGTCTGATAAAGCCATCAAGCTTGTTACAAATTGTTAACAGCTTGTTGCCTTGTTTCAAACTTGTTACAACAACTGGGAACAAGCAGTGCGAACACAACTTGTCGACAGCTTGTGAACAGATTTGTAACAACTTGTTTGCAGACTTGTAACAACTTGTGCATTTTTACGCTTGTACAGTAGCGGAATGAACTAAGAAGTAACGAGCAGCACGTTGGCGGTAATGGCTTCAAGATTTTAAGATAACTGTAGCCATGCTGGTCTTCACTTACTGTAACACCACTGGGACAGTCTGAATAGCAAGAACCTCCAAGAACTGTAAAGATGAAAAATAATCTTTCTGCTAATTTCTTCTTCCTATATTTCTAAAAACATTTCTGAAACCAATGGTCGTATGTGCCGCTAGTTTTTCTACCCATGATGATGGCCTCTTAGGCGAGGCCTCGGTCACAGAATAGAGACCATACAGAAAGCTGACTCAGCAAAAAAAGCGTGATCGCCGCCATGCGCTTATGAGAAGCATTCACCCCCCCGGAAGTTCTGCCATTTTGAATATTTTCAGGGGAGTGAATGCCTCTCATTAGCATTGCAACGGTTACGCCAAAATCAAGAAGTCGACCTTCTGTAAAGACTCTATTCTGTGCCTCGGCTCAGATCCTTTCAATGCACGTGACTTACCCATGACTTTGAGGAAACAAGTGTCCGAATAGATGACATTCTGAATTGCATGAGTCTGATATGTGTTAGCTGTATCATTTGAACTGACAACCATTAAGTCGAGGGTACCCTATATGCATGTAAAATAACAATTTGTGATTAAAGGAAGAAATTAGCCTTTCTCGTGCCACGAGACAACACTTTGTCAGCATATTTGGCTGGCAACGACAAGTTGTTAACGAGTCTTATTTTGTATAAGTCCAAGTCACATGTCATTTGGTCCGAGTCCAAGTCACAAATCATTCACAACGAGTAGCAGGTCAAGTCAATTCACAAAGTCATTTGGTTCGAGTTCAAGTCAAATCAAAAGACATTTCTTGCAGGTCTAAGTCAAATCACAAGTCATTTGGTCCGACTCCAAGTCAAATCACAAGTCATGATACTTACGTCATCATAAAGATCAAAGAATCCAACAATAACTGGACTGTCAATGGAATAGAGAGTCTAAAAATGAAACCACTTGGTGTAATGAAATGCTTTGTGTATGTTATAACAGCTTTCGTGATATTTAATACCCAATTTTCAAATTCTAGGAAGATTGAAGACACGAAACGCTCGCTGACGTCTCATGATGATTCAAATCTCCAAATTCTTGCGGACTTACCGCATCTAAATCCATGCTAAACGTTCGACCATTATAACATGAAGCACCACTTCCACACTTGACATTCTCCAACAGAACAACTCTTCTCTTGGGCGAACCTCTAGAAAATACAATCGATGATGGAAAGTTTCGAGTGTGATTTTTATACATGTATGAAACCTAACCAGTTATGGGCAAAATTGTTTAATTCTTCTAAAAACTAGTATATTTTCAAGAAGTTCCAAGAACTGTTTTCGGCGTATATAATATCGATATATCGCCTCTAAAAACTCTAATGTAAGAGATAAGAGTTGTTTTTTTTAAAAGAACTCAGTGTAATACATACTTATCATTATCATGTGTAATCTCAACGACCATAGCAGCATCTGGATATCCATCCATGTTATAGTCGCCTGAAGTTAAATTATTTTCTGTATGTACATGTACTGTATTTAATTGGTTGCGGTCAAAATCACAAAGGTAATTGCAGCTCAGCTCAAACTGAAACACTCCCCCACCCTCTACCAGATCTTGAGAGAGATAAAACTGAGATAAAACATGCATGTATCCCAGATAGCTGGATGCGTAAATTATTGTGGCATATAAACCACGAGCATGTACAGTTTATTAAATTACAAGAAAATCACGCTCGAAATTACCTTGAAGCTATTCTAAGTTTATACCATACCTATGCGGATTGTCATCAATGGAATGCTATCTTCAACAGTGCCTTTGAAAAAATTCCACTTGTAGTTCTGACTGTCCTCACTTCGTAAAATTGGGCTCCACTGAAACAAACAAAACAAGATGAACTGCAGAAATGTTAAACATCGTAATTATGAGAGAAATCAGTCAAGCAGTGTTGTGGCATACCGTGTTTGTAGTCCTCACATATATTCCACTTTTGGTACAAGCCTTATCAAAACAAACAGGCAGAATATGATCAGCAAATCCATTTGAATCTGAAACAAAAAAAATATGCTATGATTACTTTCCCATTAACCCCATACAAGCAGAATTTCAAGGGGGTGCAAGGCAGCTAGAGAATGTCAGAACCCTTGTATAGGCCAATATGAACCAATTACCAAAGTATATTGACTTGAATATCTTTGACAAGTTTACCTCATTGCTATGTTTCTTCCATAATTTTCATCTACAAGTAGGGGTTAGGTGTCAATTGGGACGAGGGACCTGCTCCTTTCCCCTTTATTTGTCTTTAATTAGTTTGTTTCATGTACAGTACAAAATGACAAATTCATTATATTATATTATAAGTACGGGACTTTTATGTCATGATCATGATTTGCATGATCTGTTGAGATCTGGACACATTTTTAGCCTCTCGTAGGCTGAGTCGTAGCTTTAATTTACTGAGTCATACAGTATTACCAAATGTTTCTTCCAAATGTTCCAAAAACTCTCTTACCAATATCAGCAAACGTAGACTGTCCAACAACAATAGCGCTATCAGGCTTAGAGTAAATTTCTTGTTTATTTGTAGTAAAAACACCATCCTGCAAAATATTTGAAATATGATTTAAGTAAAAACAGTAAGTATACAAGGCACTCAAAGACACTTTACTATTATGCACATTTCAACACTGCCACATACTGTAAAGTATATGGCTGAACGGACGCGTTGTATTACCGTATTTAGCCAAACTTCGTATTTCACTACTTTAGAAGATGTATTTTCAGTGGTTAACACCATGTCTAAAATATAAAATTCATATACTGTCATATACATTCAACGTTCAAGAAGAGTTAGCTATGGTACATGTAAGTATGATTTTGGTAAAAAAAGATGGTATAAATACCTGCAGTATAATCTCCATTCATATCCAGAAAGGCACATGAATGAGGTATGCTCAATGGCAACATGTCTGTAGTATTTACAACCAACTCACTTGTAAATGAGCTAAAATTTATAACATATAACACAGTTTGAAGGGTGAATGGCATGTGTCAAAACGTATGTCAAAACGTTGCATGAACTGATAAAAATCTCCCAACTTGCCAACAAGATGTGTTCGCAGCGCTTGTTCCCAGTTGTTGACAAGTCTGGAACAAGTTGGAAAAACTTGTAGCAAGTCTGTTATCGTCATTAATCTTGCAACAAAATGATAACAACTTGTTTCAGACTTGTCACAACAGCTGGGAACAAGCAGTGCGAAGACATCCTTATATCTGCTTTACAACAACCTTGTTACAACTTCTTTGCAAATCTGTATCAATTTGTGTGTTTTTATGTGTACAGGTTAATTTAATGCCATGTTCTTTGCTGTTGATGCAATAAAAATAGCTTTGTGTATCATAATACTATCATTGACCATAGGATAATGTAATCCAGGCACGTACTTATTTTCTCGACTATAGCTCCACCAGTATCGTTTCCCATCAGACTCCTTGTCTGCCAGTAAGTCGGGTTGAAGATCTCCATTAAAACTAAACGGAAAATAGCCAATGAGTTTTATTGTTTGGTGCTATTTCCTGTTTTTTCTAAAGTGTTTAGAAGTACAGGAACTAAAATTTTACTGTTTGATGTTGGAGAAAACTTTACATTTTACTAGTAAGCTGCCAAAATTGACATTTTAGTGTTACAATGCTCCAAATAAAGTGTTAAAAAGCCAAAACATTTAGCGCTTAATACCCCCATCCAGACCCTCGCCACCTGAACGAGGGGTGTGAGAAATCGATCATTTGTAATAAGCTGTGCCTAGCAGTGAAGTCTAATCTGAACCTCTCTAATGAAACACATAATTATGTAGAATGACAGTATTACTGTACATCTACAATATCACTTTGTAGTAACTTACTCCACAATAGCTGGTTGATCTGTCAATGCATCGCCTAATTCTATTATGTTGTTGAGTTCTGAAAAAATAGACCAAGTATATAAATTTGTGTCTCTAATCAGCACAAGTAGAATTCATATTAACATCCTACTACAATCAGGAAAAACGCAAAGCTTCAAATTTCAACAAATTTCAACCTTGATTTCCATCTGGAGTATATTAGGAATATGATCGTGAAAAACACAAACTTGGAATGTATGATAAACTAGTGGATGGCATTATACCCCATTCAAACAAGTTGCATATAAGTTGATGACAGCTGAAATTCCAATTCCGGGCTAGCACCAGATATAAAAAATACCAAGATATGCCAACCTGAGTCAGACCATTTAGGGCTGATTTCCAACGTACATATAGCTACTGTAGCTATGAACTCTAGAAGGATCACAAGATCAAACTATTGAAACTATACCAAAAACTTTAACGTTTCAAAGATAGTGATACAACTACCTGAAAAAATACAAGGAGATTCTTTGTCAGGATGTTAGTTAGGAGCCAACTTCCCGACAAAGCACCTTCGTTCGGAACATCAAAGTTCTCCTTGCATTTCAGGTATATCCCTATTAATCCACAGATTTCCAAAGGCAGTGACCATACTAATAAAATTAACTTCCAGACCAAGGCCTTCATTCGAAGCATCAAAATTTTAATTTGTTTGGTGCAAAACGAGGATTACTCATATTGAAAACTATAGACGTTCTCTCGTTATAAATATAATATTTATTTTTTACAAGCTTTTAACTGTCTAGTACCCATTGAAGACTGTAGACTGACAGTCGAAAACGTCTAAAAAATACATATTATAACCAGAGAACATCGGTCAGTCTATGGTTTTCAGTACATCAAAGTTGTTGTTATATTTTTCATGTAGTTTGATTCTGTAATCTCTCCACTATATCTATATGTTCATACCAAAGTGACTATCTATCCCAAGGAATAGTTTCACAAATGTTTGATGTTGGTAAAGAGGTAATGTCTTGTTGTAATAAGACAACAGTGCATCAAGATGTCCATCACTATTGAAGTCTCCTGGGATAACGTTTGTTATAATAACTTTCCTGTTTGAACAGAAGGTTTGGATTTAGGAATGAGAAATATACAGGGTGACATCCCCACCCCCAAAAAAACCCAACAATGTCAGTTCCAGATTTTGGCTATGTTCTGGGGCAGGTTGAATGAAGGCTCACTGAGCTAAAATCCATCAGATAGTGATTTTTTAACCTTTGCCACAAACACTCGAAAAGCTATGGTATAAAACTATGGATATGGGCCTGACAATTAGTATTAAAAGAAACTTAATCTCCCTCCCAGACGTTCTTCAAGGATTAGAGCTATAAGAACCTCTGCGTGGGAGACTACAGGAATACCAATCAACAGCCAATTTTAAAAAAGTTGAAAAATTCAATATCTGGTGAATGGTGCTATTGACCTTTGTACAATCGGCCACTGATTTTTACACAACTATAATCATTAGTAAGCATAAAAAATTCAATGTAAGAGATGAATTTTAAAGAACCTTGTTACCCAATAATCTAAAGCTTTGACAATTGTTAATAATCTTAGGCAGCTGCAATATTGAAAAAAATCGATATATCGATATAAAAAAAAAATATCGACTATATCGAATTATGCAAATGAGAAAACGTAATTTAGTCAACTTGCATGTATACGCATCACAAACAGTTAAAAAGAAGTGCATGAAACCAGTCATGGTACGTCTCAAAGATCTATTAACAATGGTTTATCTGTCATCTCCAACTCAGCTTTTAATTTCAATTGCCCACGCACTTGTATCATAAATTCGCAATTGCCGCCACACACACGTTGTCTAAACTTCACCAATGAAAACAATAATTGCTAAATAATCGGAGATTAAGTCACAGAATAGAAAATAAGACCAGAAGCCTCACTCAGCCAAAATTATGTCCGAGATTTTTTATGCGCAGGCGCGAGCCAGCAAGTGTAATCCACGCCATAAAACGCGAGCAATTACGCCATCAATTGCCATTACAAGGTAATAAAGATTGCTGTTTTAACCGTTTTGCTGACGAACGCTGACGTGATGTTCGCAGCAAGTGTCACACACGTCATCTAGCGTGCGAAATTCGTGATCCGCAAGGCGAAAATCGCGGACACGAAAATGTTAAGGAAAGGTGTACAGTGAGACTTCTGGTCGATTATATATTCTATGATTAAGTTGTTTAGTTACAGTTTTCGATATTTTCGATATGTGAAAAATTGAATATCGAATATCGATATTTTTGAAATATCGATATTTATCGAAAATATCAATATATCGCAACTGTCTAGTTAATCTGAATGTAAATTTATCAACATATATCACTCACTCAAGAGTTATGGTGGCCTGTGACATCTCAAACTCTTTTGAATCCCAAAGATAAACATCCACTTTACTCTTATCTATTTGTAATAATAAAGATTGTAATATTGACACATAAAACTGTTGACCATTGAGTGCCACTGCTCTTGCCTTGACGAGTAAACTCGTCTGGCGTTAGACAGAGTAAAATAATAAAGTAGGGCATAAGCATCACAATGGACCTATTACCTAATGAACAAAATTTTGATCTAGACAAGTCTAGACAAAATCTAGTAATATTCCGAAGTTTTGTTGCAAAATGTTGTAAAATGCGGATTATATAGCCCTGCAAAGTTTGCCACTTTTCAGTCATTTTGTGTTACGCACGGGAAATTGATACCGCGTTCTGAAAAAAGGTATCAAATATTTTTTATAGTGACAGTGCTAATTGCCTACCACTGCCCACATCTCAGGGAGGAGACGGGTTAAATGCCCTACCACTATGGGGGGGGCAGATTACCCCGGATTACACTAATCCATAAAATATGTGTATCACCGTGGATGCAACCAATATCCTACTGGGTCATCCCTGGATTCTAACACAAGATCTTTCCTGGAAACCATGGTTTTCTCTGGTTTCCGCATCCATGGCAAATGCTGGCCTTTGATGGCTAGTGTGGAAAGTTTGCATTGTGCAACCGAGATATCGGGTGTGCAATATAGAAGTTTTCGATATGTTTACTATTCATTTTTCTAAACCTCAGGTACACATTTCCAAACTTTCCATTCAGTCTATAGATTCAGATACATTGCAGAAAGTTCTGTAGTAAATCAATGAATAATCAGAACGGATGAATCTTTAACGTTGGAACTCTAGTGTAGTCTTATAAATTAGTTAGTAAATTCAGTGTATGCAAAATCTAAATTTTTATAACATTTCATCATATTTTCATGCAAGGTTGCTCACCTTTCGCATTATTTATGAAAAACAAATCGGCCTTTTTATCAGCATTAAAATCACCAAATGCAGCTAGAGATCCCAAACTGTTTCCAGCAAGTCCAACGTTGCTTGTTACAACTTTTAATGATGAAAACACGCTCCTAATAAACACAAAATATAACAAAAATTGATACCGCACCGCGGCCGCCATATTGAATATATAAAACGCGCCGAAGTCTGGGAGGACTTGAGAGCCTGCTCGCAGGCTATCTGGGACTCTGATCTAGGCAGTAGGCACGCCCATATATGAGCATGGTGATTGCTAGATAGTATACTTCAAAATAAGGTTTCCATTTTTATAGCTTATTTTGCAATTGCCATATTAGCAATTGCCATATGGGTGGGGCATGCTTATGACCACACTGTATGATATTCGTGTGCCTATAAAATTGCTTATGAGACACCTCATATAATTCTCATAAGCACGCCAGTATATGTACCAACATCCTTATGAGCACACTGCATGATTTTCGTGTGCCTATGAGAGTGCTTATGACCACACTGCATAATTTTCGTCTGCCTATGAGAGTTCTTAGGGATTAGGG
>CACRXK020004115.1:0-32724 GCA_902702795.2 Paramuricea clavata
AATGATTTAAATTCTCGCATGACAATAACTTTGCTTCTAGTTCGGAAGTTTTTAGTACTATACATACAGATATTATGTCACGGATATTTCTCAAGAAAATCAAACGTGTTACAGCTTGTATATATATATATATATATATATATATATATATATATATATATATATATATATATATATATATATATATATATATATATATATATATATATACATATATATATATATACATATATATATATATATATACATCTGTATTATATACATGTTTATACAATAAATATATATATATATATATATATATATATATATATATATATATATATATATATATATATATATATATATATATATATATATATATATAAATATAAATATATATATATATATATATATATAGAGGATATTTCACGGTGGCACGGAAATATGACTTTTATTTTCGAGTGGTGAAAACAATATTTTACGAACGAGAGCAGCGAGTGAGTAAAATATTGTTTTCAACACGAGAAAATAAAAGTCATATTTCCAAAGCCACCGTGAAATGTTCTTTTTATTATATGGATAAAAGTTGAAGCAAAAACAACAAAACGTATGACTTTATTAGTTTATTCAAGTTTTGTTTTTTGTTTTGTAGCTCACCGTACGGCAGCAATGTTTATGTCTCTCTCTCTCCGTTTGCTAATCGAGGCTAAATAGTCGCTGAAGATCGCCAAATAGGACTAATTAGTCTTCCTTTTTGTGTTTTCATTTTCTTCAGAAAACCTTGCCAAATCAGCGTCGAAAACATCAACAAAATGTCGAGAAGTTGTCATATTGTATATTCAAAACAGAAACGGCAAAATGGCGGGAATTAGCGTGGGTAACGCGCGAGACGTTCCCGCGTAAGATATGATTTCATATTTCACTATAGTGAATACGGAAAATATCAGTGGCGTATTTTGCGGTATTTTACTCATATCCATATAATAAATATATATATATATATATATATATATATATATATATATATATATATATATATATATATATATATATATATATATATATATATATATATATATATATATATATATATATATATATATATATATATAGCCTAAGATGATTTTGGTTTACGAAACACAAACAGTGCTCAATACCATATAGATAGAGCGTAATATAGTTTTTCGTTTTACCTCAAAGAACCACAACAGTCTATTTCATCCGTATAGGAATCATCAGGTGGTGAATAATTTCGAAATTGTAGGTTGCTTTTATGCTATCGAAAGAATGTGCGGAATGCGTGTAGGCGAAACAATGCTTAGGTGAAACAATGCATGCTTGGATCATTAGGTTTTGTTAACGACCTTGTTTACTCGAAACCGGTTTTTGTGACGACATTTGCCGAAAATTTCGCTTCTTTTATTGAGTAAATTGTCTTTGTTTATGTCTTTCAAAATGCTAAATTTTTCTTCCAAACATAAATTGCAGCGTTTTGATCCCCCTGTGTACAAAATAGCGTGTTTTAAAATTGACCATTTGATGGTATAATCCTGATTGTTTTCTTTTAATTTCCAAATATATTTCGAAAGTTCCGTTTTGTTTGAGTCTTTTTTATGACGAAAAGATGAAGTGTGGTTAGCGTAACGTTCCTTAAATGTAGTCGCTGTCATACCAATGTAGTGTTTAGTGTCGTTCGTGTTATTCGTTGTGACTGTTGCTTTGTAAATAATGTTGTTGGTCATGCATTGTTTCGGTAGTGGGCAAGTGTTTTTGTTGTCGCAGTTACAGTTGTCAGATCGGTATTCTGCGATTGACTGTTCCTAATTATATGTGCGTTGTGTTTGGTGATTATGGACTTAACGTTGTTCATGCAACTGTAGCTTACTTTTAAAGTGTTTCTGTTAAAAATCTTGTGTAGTTTGTGCTGTAGCGGGAAGTGTTTGTCAATTAAACTTAAGAATTCCCGTCCTATGTTCGTGTTAACACTCTTACTAAATGGTGAGTTGAACCAAATTATGTTGCGTTGCCTATTCGTACGTGTCCGTTGCGGTGCATTCACAGTGTACGTAAATTCATGATCAAAGTTACTATGTGTAAGAGCGTTCTGGTAAATAGGTGTGGATTCCTTAAATGTTTGTTCGTCCGATGAGAGAAGTGCAATGCGTTTGTTGATAGCTGTAGGTAATTGTCTTGTAATGCTTGGTGGATGGTTTGAGTGTCTATGGATGTACAATGGATCGTCATTGGGTTTCCTGTATGGTTTGTGTTTTGCGTTGATCAGGTCGAAAGTAACATCTAAAAAATTTACAACGTTCATATTTACTTCGGCGGTGATTTTCAGGTCAAATTGCTCGAAAATTTTGTGTAGCTCTTTTCTAGTTTTGTCTAGTAAACGGGCGGTTTTGCTTTTTATAATAGCCAAACCATCATCTCTATAAAGGCCGATGTTTTCCTTGCCAAACCTCTTACCTAAGTGATTTAAAATGAAAAGGCCTACCAGCTCACAAATTTCAGCGCCGTCGAAACTACCCATAGTGACGTCAAATAAACTGTTGCTTCCGTCTTTTTTGTCCATAATTTGCCGTTGCCGAAAAGTAGAGATTTTCTTGCATGTTTTATTATTGAAATGTCGTTTTCGGCAATAGTAGTCAAATCCGAAGCCCAGGCCAATGCTTCATTTAATAGTTTTTCGGAAATAGATGGGTAAAAATCCACAATATCAAATGAAATAAAACTGTGCCTGTCTTTATCGTTTATATTGCCAAAACATGAAATTACTTCTTGCGTATTTCTCCATTGATTTGAATTTAGTTTTTGTCTCAAATTGCAATTGATTTTATCTAAAATAACCTTATTTAGTTTTCCGCATTCGCTTTTTGCGGGATTAATTAGTCGGCATTTTGGATTGTTTTCGAAATTTTCTTTGTGATCTTTTAAAGATATAAATGCTTCGCGTTTTTTCATTCGTTCAATTCTGTCGCCAATTCCTAACCTACTCGAAATTTCTTTCAATTCGGAGTCAATTTCATGTATGAAGTCCTCTGATCCATGTTTGTACGTTTTCGTGATGTTATCATGTAAGAGTTCGTTGTATGTGTTCAGTGACGTTTCGTAAATGTTTCTAGTTTTGTCCGCGAAAATGAAAATGTTGGGAGATGAATGAATTTTCTTCAAATCGTTAGCCAAAGATGTCTGAAATTGGTCTTTAGGACGCCGGAATTTTACGTTTTCAATTAGTTTTATCAAGTCGTCTTCGAAAGGTTTCAAAAGCGGAATTGAAGGAGGCTATTTGTTAGACGAAAGGCCGAAAAGGTTGCTTTGGTTTTGAGTCGCTGATCCTTTTAGGAAGAAATTAGGACCACCTTACATTAGGACCACCTTAAATGGGACCACCTTAAATGGGACCAACTTAGGACCACCTTAAATGGGAAGGATTTCAAGTTTTTTTTCTCATGGTTTATCAAATATAAAATAGGTTAATTTGATAAATTTGTATTGCTGCACTTGTACGTACTACGTAAAATATTTATGAAAAACATTGTGTATAAACATTTTAAAGCAAACCTTGGTACGTTGTGTTATATTTCACGATGTCATATTTTCTTCTATTTTTTCCCATAAGCAAAATTCAAAACAATGCTATATAGTCATTTTATGAAGCGTTTTTTCCTTTTCTCTTGCATGAATGATTACTAAATTTTTACTTTTGTATATAGGCCCTCCTTTAAATTAAGATGGATCCTTTTTGAGGGACCCTATTAAAAATCGCACTGATATAGCTACAGTATAGATCAGGAACCCTACTTAAAATTAACATCCTCGGAATTCCTTTTGCTTTCATCCTGAAATTATGATTTTATTATTAGTTTTCATTTACTGCAGAAAATTTGTGCCTCCTTCGAAACTTTTCATTGAGAGGGGAAGGGGTTATTTTACATGCACCCATGCAGTCGGCACGTCCCCGAGCGTCACATATATGCAATGCATATATCTATCGCACCACGTTTGACACATTATGACCTATAATAAATAACGGCTTTGATGAACTTTCAGTAAAAAGCAATATATGTAAACTGATGTTGTTCTGATTTGTCATAATACCTTATCCATGTCGCCTTAATGTGTGACCTACTTGACTCTTGGCGTACTGTGCTATACACAGTAAATAGTAAAAACACAAGCACACCAATACAAGGTCGATAGAGCATAGGTATAGCTAGCTAATGTTATATATACAGTATTGCCAATTTCATATATGTTCGAATATATCATTCAATGTGCGCGTAAATTTGTGTTCTTATCCGCTTTTCTGCCATGCACGATTAAAAATACACACAAAAATGGTTTGATTGATCGATTGATTGATTTAATTTTGCCAACAAAATGAACTAATACCTTAACAAAATAAAACAAAAAGACAGATAGTGGCGAGGAAACCCAAGTAGAAACCGGAAGGCTCATAGGAATCTTGGGTTACCTCATCAATATAAATTCACTGACATGCAGTTACGGTTACAAACTAATTAACAATTATATAGTACGTTGATTAAAATAACAATGTTTGCACATAAAGAAGACAAACAAGAGAACAGTACAATGCAACAATATAACAAACACGAGGACTGATTAACTATAAAGAGACAAAAGATATTTATTAAGTTTAAGTTGAAATGTTGAGATTGAGGGTGAATCTCGAATTTCACTATTAATTTTAAAGAATTAAAAAATTTAGGGCCTTGGTATTTTACAGTAAACTGTTTGGCCTTCGTTCTACAAAATGGAATTAACATAAAATTGGCCAGCAGACCGTAAATTGGGAGAGTGGATTTGATCAGTGGTCGAAAAAAAATTGCGAAAACTTGGGGGAAGTAAATTGTTCTGATAAGAAAACATGAACTTACCCAGATTTAGAAGATATATATCTTCAAATTTGAGTATCATTTTGGACTTAAACAAGACGCTCTATTGAGCGTTAACTCGCTGGGGCTACTGTATACAAATACGCACATTATAATGTATATGATTCATAAGTACACAGCTATTTCAACTAAGATTTAAGGTTGTACCTTAATACTTAGTTATGTTAATACTTCTTAATACTTAGTTATGTTATATGTCTTATGTCTTATGAACATTGTAAAACTAGGGACCTCTTGCCAAAAAGCCTGTAAGGGTTTTATTAAGGTGCCTAGCCCTTCACGTTGTTATTATAGCACTGTAATTATGTAAACTTTTTATTGGGCAAAATAAATAATAAAATAAAAAATAAAAAAATAAAATGAAGAGAGAAGTGAGAAAAATCCACTTGTATACGGCCGAAAAAGAGGAGACCAACGATACCAAAGTTATCAAGGATTAAACGCATTGCATTTTTTATAATTAGTTTAATATTAATTTTGGTCATTTTGAGCGATTTGTCAACACAATTTCGCTTGGCTTTCAAAGACAAAGGCTAGGCTATAAATCGCTAGAATATGGTTGTTTTACTGTTTGTATATATAGTATAAATACATTTGACATCCGTAAGTACAATTTCTAACGCTGAATCGAACGGTGGTATTTTTATCGGCCTTATATTGCGCCATTTAATAGCTAGGCATTACAAATACAATATTATCATGTCAGTAACATGTTTCACAATTCACACTACAGCTTTAACCTTTCCACAGCTATAACTATATTAAGGGACTGTCGTTGGATAAATTTTACATCGATATGACACCAATATGCTTCTCATAAAGTATTTATCTATTATAAAACTACGTTGTGTAGTTTAAGTTATAACCTTTTACCTTGAAATTGTCTTAGCTGAGTTAGCTCGTTTAGATTCAGTTTCAGTATATCATGATCGTGCACGGGAATTTAACGATCCAAATTTCGGATTTTCAGAGTCGTGCACAAAGAAAAATGCATTAACTAAACTAGCAAGAATGTCCAGAGTTAGACATAATGCGAAATCAATAGAAAACAGGTACAATTCGTTCAAAATTTTAACGAAATTGTTTGAAACATTTTGCCCACTTGCTGGCTGTTTCCATGTCGAAATTCCTTGTAAATTGTTCAACTTTCCCGAATATTCCTCAAAATGTAGGGTTATTTATGGGTAATTTGTGTAAAATTGGCAGGAGCCTTATGGATAATTTGGGTGAAAATTAGGCAGCTCATTAATATTCTATTTCGTGGCTATCGACGATTGGAGATTGGAGAATGCAGCCGAAACCTATACTCGCCTGGGAACACAAGTGCCCCAGCGAGTAATAAAGGTGAAGTATGCACATCATAGGATGCGTTACTTAAAATTCTAACTACTTTTTTTCTGTAGTAATAATAAACGGTTGAGATTTGAGGGATACGTTGCTCCCCAAATGATAACACAATATTTTAAGTAGGGATATACGAGAGCAAAATACAAGGTTCGCAGGGTAAGACGGGTGAGACAGAAACTTGATCTATATTTTATTCCAATGGACTTTGAAATTTTGCTAGCAACATACGAAATATGTGATTTCCAAGTCAGACTTTCATCCAAAATTACTCCAAGGAAAGAAGTTTCCTTGACTCGTTCTAGCCTATGATTATTTATTTCAAATAATAGATCAAGGGTTTGCCTCCTTTGTCTAGGGCTGAAAATTATATAATTAGATTTCTCAATGTTGAGCGAAAGCTTATTTGCAAAAAACCATTTTGATAGATTTTTCATTTCACTATTAATTAATGACCTAGATAAATCACTATCGGAAAAAAAACACATTTGTGTCATCAGCAAATAAAATCATTTCGGCTATGCTAGAAGAATTAGCTATATCATTAACATAAATCAAGAAAACAAAGGTCGAGGATTGACCCTTGAGGTACGCCACACTTAATTTTACTTAATGAAGAACAAGTACTGTTGAATTGAACATACTGTTGTCTATTAGTAAAATAACTTTTGATTCATTGAAGGGCCGATCCTCGAATACCATAATGCACAAGTTTCTCAAAAATGCAAGCGAGGTGGAATGGTTTTTTCTAAAGCCGTACTGATTATTCAATAATCAATAATAATTTAATAGCCGTTCACACACGACCCTTTCCAAAATTTTAGAAAAGACCGGTAGAACCGATATTGGCCGGTAGTTGGAGAACAGATTACCCGCACCTGATTTAAAAATAGGTATAACTCGTGCTATGGTCAGGTCGCTGATCGTTCATGATTCATTTCCTGGATCACTTTTTTTGTTATTTCCCTTCGAGTTATTGTGGCAAAATAAAGCTCAAATTGTAAGACTTACGCCCGTATTCTAAAAGCTTACTCGCACTCACACTCAATGAGTGGAGGTTCAATCTGAGCTTCTCTTGAGTGTCAATGCTGTTTTCGAATGGTTGAAGGATGAGTAGTCGCATAGTAAGGTACGACACTAACCCTCCAGCTATTCAAAAACGGCAATGACACTCGAGAAAAGCACAGATTGAACTTACACTCATGCATTAAGAGTGAGTATGAGTGGGCTTGTAGAATACAGGCGTTAGTTTAAATATAGTTCTTAATAACTTGACCACATAATATTTTCCTTGGGCCTTTATTTAACCATTTTTTAATCCTATAATATTCTACCAATAAATCAAAAACTTTGCCGACTATATCTTGAAATAATTTAGCACTTTTCTTCAGAGTATGGGTAATCATATCATGAGATTTTGGGCATCTCATTCGACAGAACTATAATTTTCGAAGGCATTTTCATGTAATCTAAGCTATATGGAAATTTTGTGTCTAAGATTTTATTATAAATTTATTAAACCATGCACAGAAGGAGCAGTTGCAGAAAATGCATCATCTACAAATCCCTTCAACATTTAGTTATATCGAGCGAGATGTCCAAAATCTTGATAATTACCCATGAGTCTGACAATGGCATAACCTTATGAAGAACTTGTGGTTAGAGCCTGACAACTGAACTCTTTAGCTCAGTTAACTGCATGGTTAGAGTACCGGACCGGAATTGAGGGCCGCATGCAGGATCGAATCCTTCCGCTGATGGCCTATAGCAACTACTCCTGGTTAGGTTTAATAAATGTAACGTAGAAGAATTACACTCGAAATTTCAAATTAAATAAATCCCTTCCACAATAAGTTTTTCTCAGTACATATATCAGCATGTAAATTACACACGTGCAGCTTGAGTGATCAGCTCTCGATTTGTGGCAGCAATATTTGATCGTGCTTGATTACAGAGAACGTACGCTGTATATGCTGGAAAAACAAGCCTCCTTGCCAACGATATAATACTTAGCATATACTAAGTACTTTTTGACACTTATTCGGCCATGACACCTAGGGCGCTTCTAAGGTGAGAAGATGCTATATTGCGACCAAGAACATGCAGGTAGAGAAGTTGATAATTTATTCAAACTATAATGAACTACAGGGTGTATCAAAAAAAAGCGCAATCCTCGACTGAAATGTAAATTGCTAAACAAATAATAGACGAAAACGTTAAAGTTTACATTCATTTTAAAGCGTAGCCATTCAGCTTTCTAACAGTGGGTTGTTTCTTAAATTTGACTCATTGGTTCGCGGGTAATAATATTTTACGTTATTGCGATTGGAGATTAAAAAAATTGAGATGGAATAACAAATCGTTCTCATAAAAATAACTGATTTTTTCATTAAAACAAACAAATGTTGCATTTTATTAAATGGATTGTAACAATAAGTATAATTACGGCTTTTCTTCCACTATTTTTAACTCAGTTTGAAACTTCAAATGCGATATAATTTTGGCTTGGACCATCTAAGCTGACTGACATCAACTTACTATAATTTCTGTTTGCATTACATCGCAATTCGATGACACTCTGGCTCAGACACCAGAATGTTTTGACGATTTTTAGCATTCGTTTAGGATTTTCAAACAACCTGCTCTCTTTTAAAATACTTTTAATTTGTTCTTACGTGGTTTTCCAGATGTAGTGACGACAACATTAAAGTTTAAAGAAGAAAATTCTAACATTTAAACCGACTAAACAATAACATAGTAGACTTGCATAATTAAACAGCAACTAAAAATGTTAGGTTTTACTAAATCTTTTCCTGTGCAATCATTACTAGCATTGGAGACAAGGATAACAGTTTGTTTGAAAGAGAAAAGAACAGGCTTTGAAGTAAGCCTAAATGCGTTTAACTAGAAATAGTATTTCGAAAGTTATTAAGCACAAAAGATGAATTGCGTTTATTTTGATACACCCTGTAGAAAAACTGGCCAAATACAAATAGAATAAACATTGCCGGTCGAAATCGTGCCTTTTTCTACCGTTGGTTACTTTTGTTTTAATAATTTTTCTTTAGTTGTTATGTTATGTTCTGTTTTATAAAATCTATAAATAATGCACGAAAGTGTGGAAAAATGCGATTTCGATTGGCTTGTATTTGGCTATTTTTCCTTGAAATGATACAAAAAGGTGTCACTCAAAAGCTCAAACCCGGCAGTGGTATACAATAAACGATACTGAATGGGACTCTCAATTGGGGACTCCCTGAGGTTCCTTCCGCTTCTACACCCTTGGTAAAACGCTAATCTTTATTACTGCCGTGAAAAGTTAAATCTGTGCACTCAATATGGAGAGCACATGCAAGAGCACCCCTGCATAATTAAAAGGTTGAAAATGTCGCTGAATTCCCCTTAGCTAGTGAATAGTGTACCCATCAATCACAGGCCAATTAAATAAAGTGCCAGATACACTGTGATGACGCATTTATGTGTTATACAGCGTTTATTCTGAAGAGTAACAGTAGCTAGTCCCCGATTTCATAAAGAACAATCTATATAAGTGAAATTTTATCATGGGCCAGCTTGGGCCAGCGACATTTTTAAACGTTTTTATACAGGGGTCCTCTTGTGCTCTCAAAGATGGTTTTGATGTTTTTATTGAGTGCATAGATTTAATTTTTCGCAGTGAAAAGTTTAAACCGCATTTGCATTTATTAACCATTTCCTGCATTCTGATCATCAGCATCAAAGAAACATATCCGGTTCTTCATAAGCAGATCCTGACAATATGCTTCTTTGATGCTTCATACTTAACGCAATGATCATCTTTGATTAAATATTTAACGCGATGATCAGAATGCAGGAAATGGTTAATTAATGAATGCAAATGCATTTTATACTTTTTATATACTGTTCATCTTAATTCATTTATTTGATTTTACGATCTTACCAGCCTTACCAAATATCAACGTCAAATGACCACGGTGACTACCTTTTGGAGGTGGTAACTGACTGGTCGAATCACAAAGCAATTCTTTCTTGTAAATCGCATCTCATTGCATTGTTAATAAAAAATTAATAGGGTGTCATTTGTCCTCCACGATGGATGCAGTGATGCCAGTGAATCGGGATTGTTCATCGCTGGAATTAGTGATAGCAACTAAGTTAAGGCAAACAAGTCTGCCTTACAAAACGTCACCTCGACAAAGAAGTTGATACAGAAGCTCAGGAGGTTCGGGTTAACCTGTGTTGGAACCTTTTATTTTCTGGTTGAACTCTTCTTAACTATTTTTGTGGTTGAAATTTTTCATTTTTGTGTTTGAACTTTAAATGTAATCATTTCATCAACGGCCGGCGACATTTTTAAAAGTTTTTATAGAGGGGTGCCCGCACAGATTTAATTTTTTATAAAAAGTATAAACCACTTTACATTTTTATGTAAAGTGCGCGATCTTGGTAATGGTAAAAATCATTCATCATTTTGCACGATTTAAAAACTTACCAATACTGTCCCACATATAACTTAGCTGTTACTTACAATGCAATGCACTGATGCAAGGCAATAAATTAGATATAAATTATCATGATATACATTATCATAAATTATAACAATCATAAATTATTGTGAAAATCATAATAAATTGTCATCGTTATCAACACGTGCAAGTCCTTATCAATGCATAATCTAAAATAAAGTGAACAACACCAATTACCAGCAAAACATTTCCTCACAACGTTTTTATTAACAGCTTACAAAATTACACTAACTTTTTAGGAAATAGTACAAAATTACAATATAAATAGTTTACCTATCAAGCAAAATTAATATTTGCAATCAGTACCAGTGTCTAGTTAACTTGCTGATTATGTCTAGTGTTAGGTGGTGGCTCTTCTATGGTATTCAGGAGTGGCATTTACATAATCTGGACTAAATAACACGTCAGCTTCTCGACTGAGATAGTTCAAGAAATCTTGAATACACGAAACAACAAACTGCATGCTTTTCTCATCAAAGTTTGAGTAGGACAGGGCACTACCTAGTCGAATAAATAACCGTAGCAAGTGTTCCACTCCATATATTTCACACATAGATTTGCTTGGCATGTCATTCAAAAGATCACCATATTGTGGCCGTTCAAATTTGTATAGAAGTTGTGTACCAAGCATAACATTAAAATATTCTTTTATCCCCTGAGTCATTTCT
This sequence comes from Paramuricea clavata, assembly GCA_902702795.2. Classification (NCBI taxonomy): domain Eukaryota; kingdom Metazoa; phylum Cnidaria; class Anthozoa; order Malacalcyonacea; family Plexauridae; genus Paramuricea; species Paramuricea clavata. Next base: position 11,437 of record CACRXK020004115.1, read on the forward strand.
GCTGCTACACCAGGACGAACACCATTAGGGTTATCGACAACAGATTGAACATAATCCTGTAAGATATTATGTACTGTCTTTTTCCTTGGCAGAGGAACCAGTTGTTTTTGTCTTGTTATTAAATCCCAGTCATCAACAAGCCAATGTTGTAGTTCCTGTGGAATGGCTATTCTAATATCCATACGTGGTAAAAAGCTGTCGTCATTTTCACTGTTGGTTAGTCGTGATCTTTTTCTTCTTGATTGACTGTCAGATGACCCATCACGTTTGCTTGACTTATCCAACACGTCACTTCCTTTTTCAATCTTTTTTCTAGCCTTCTTGCTTTTCCTGGAAATGAAACCAAAACAAGTTATGAAACATTAAAACAATATGGTATGCATCCATACAGGTTAAAGTCATACCAACACATTTACCAATAAGTTTTACAAAAGTCATGTCCTAGTATGATACTCTGCGATTACTGACGGTGTTTAACTGTAACATGCTTTTAGCAGGGGTTACATCTTTGGTGTAGCTTGTGATACTTCTATATTTTCATCGGTTCACAGATCAAGTTCTTGATTAGTATTCCCATTCCACTTATCACGTTTCCACAAGCCCTGTCTTACGAACGAAGTTGTTAAAAGGTGTTAGAGGGAGAAAGGCAAAGGAATCAATCATAATAGCTGAATTCATATTAGAAGACGGATTTCCGTCTAAGACGGGAAACTCGTGTGACGGATTTCCGTCTGCTATAAGTATGAAACGAAAACCATCGGACGGATAAACCCGAAAAAATAGGAGACCCTCCATCCCAGTCTCTATTGAACGTTACGAGCAGAAACCCGTCTTGATTTATTCGTCTGATATAAATTTAAGACGGATTTCCGTCTAAAACGAGAAACTCGTCTAACTTTCCCGTCGTTCAGACGGGAAAGTTAGACGGAAAAGTTGAGACGGAAAACCCGTCGTTAACCGAATTTATATCAAGACGAGTTTCCCGTCTTAGACGGAAATCCGTCTTCTAATATGAATTCGGCTAATGTCTTCATTGTCTTGCTTGGTGTTAAATACTGTACTATGTAATATGCAACTTCAATAACAAGTTCAACAAGTAGGACAACAGTAAGAACAGGGCTAAAGGCCTAAAGCCAAGAATAGTGAAACAATGAATACGTGTGTTAACACTTTGTGCAGACACTAGTTCTGAGCAGTCAACATTGGGTGACGTTACTCCTCATGTGGTGGTCGCCCTTGATTGATAATTGTCTAAGTCTGGCAATGACTATACTAAAACAGAATTGCGTAACGCCTTCCGACAATGATTTTTTCGAGTTCACTCGACAATCTTAATATAAAGAATGATACGAATTATGTCCTCATAACTGTAGGTGATCGACATTACAAGTTTCGCTTCCTTGACAACACGGAAAAGGCCAAAAAGTGGCTTGTAGAAGAAAAGCAAGTATTGTCGGCTGCTGTTAATGATAGTAAGCAGACAACAGATGCGGGTTAAGAACTCCATGTTTCCATCAAGGCAGCAAAATCAAGCAGAAGCAAGTCTGAAAATTCAACAACAATGCTACGATGATTTCAATGAATATGAAAATTCTGATGAAGAAATAGAGGAAAGTCAAAAACCAGACCAACTTAGTCTATCACAATTGGCAAGCGAAGTTGACAGAAGTTGCCATTCCCACCATTGAACAAAGCAAAGATCCTTCAAACTTCTGGAAGGAAGAAATTAATATTCCCAGACTAATTGTTATGTCCAGCATCACCTGTTTATTCAGAGCACCTTTTTTTCCAAGCTGGTGACGTCTTCGAAGAGCATCATGTGCGCCTTCTCTCCACAAATGGCGACCAATTACTATTCCTTCGTCATAACCTCCCCTGGGGCCAGTTGTATAAAACTCCTACTTTTTAACTACCTGTTTCGTGGCTAAATTGTTGTAGTAAACCCTAAAATGCACCATTCTGATTGATCACTAACTATAATTAACAACAAGCCCCTGATTTCCAAGCTCATAACTCCACATTAACTCATTCAGTTGCATTGCGCCCTAATGCACCCTACTTTGTCATTAAAACCGGTCGAATGACGTCATTCATTTTGCACGCAAATTGGAATAAATCGGGCTTTCCTGCCAAAATAACCTGGTAAAAATATCATTTAATGCATCACTTAATGACTTAAGTCATTTTGTTACTGACAATTAGAGAAAATAAATTTCAACACACTAAAGCAGTTCCTGTCTTTGCGGAAGAGAATTCAATATTCTTCAGCTTGGCAAATTGATAAAACGATTATTTTTACTTATTTTTTACTTTTAATCGGTTATTATGCACAATTGCAAAATATATATGGGAACCTTTACGGATTCTGATTGTCTACTAATAATTCAATAATCAGGCAAATTCCGATTGCAGCTCAACCATTAATAAACTCTTCTACTGAAAACGCTAATTGTCATACCATTGTTATAATTGTACATTTATTTTAATAGCTAAATTGGTTCATTTGAACATTTAAGCATTTGACTTTTAAGAAACCTAGATATGGTCTGCTTTTGTTTCTTATGCAGTTTGCATGTCAAGTAATGCCATCAGTTAAATATATGGTTGATGCCCATCAGTAAAAACACTTAATATTATATCTGCCTAATAAGACAAAGTTCTGATTCCAGCCATGCAGCTTCTGTCAGTTCCGGATGGAATTAGAACTCAGGGTTCCATCCAGTGTGCACAGGGGGTGCGCACCCCTGTTGGCTTTGGTCAACAGGGGTACAAGGGGGGTGCAAAAAAATCAAATTTAGAAATATGGCACAACCCCCTAAAGAATTATAAAGGAACAGTCGGCTGCTCACCCAGCACCCCCCTAGAAAAACCTTGCTGGATCCACCGGCGAGGGTTTTCATTTGTTTTAATATCGCAGAGTGTCTGTGACTCCCACCGCAACAGAACAATTTTTTTTATTTATCATGACTACCTGCGATATTCCCTGATGAATTACAATAGGTGGTTTTCATTTGTCCTAAGCTGCCTGTAATGCTTGCCAAAGTTACAGAATTGACATTAGGGAGTAGAGGTGTGCGAATCCGATCCGAATCCGAATCCGATCCGATCGGATTCGGACAGTAAATTACTCGGATCGGATCGGATTTCGTTTTGTTTCTGTCGGATCGGATCGGATTTTGCAGGTTTTTTGTCGGATCGGTTCGGATTTGATTTTTCTTGTATCACGTCGAATTATTCGAATATTTTTACAAATTGAGAAAGTTCTATATTCTGCAGCTGTATTCCACTTTTTACGTTACAAATGGCATCAGAATTCACAATGGATTTGAGCATAAAAGTAATTCCATAATCCATATAGTCCATACAAACTACAAAGTCAAAGTAACGTTTTGCTCGCTCGCGAAATCGCGAATAACGAATGCCATTATGCCACCCAATCTCCCCTCGGGCCTCGGCTATTCAAATCGTATCGCCCTGATGATATCGCCCTGCAATTTTTATCGGATTCGTATCTGTTTATTTTTGCTAGAAATTCATTATTTCCAATATATCGTTTATGATCATGAAAAAATACGTTCATAATAATTAACGCACGCTGTACAGCGTACACAACTTAAGTTCGGATCGGATCGGATTACGAATTTTAGCATCGGATCGGATCGGATTTTATAAACATTGTTTCGGATCGGATCGGATCGGATTACTTTTTTCATCTTCGGATCGGATCGGATTCGGATTGAGAACTTAGACAAACCATCGGATTGAGAGAGGTCAATCCGATCTGACGCACACCTCTAGAGCAAACCCTTATCATTTTCCGAGATAGTGTACGATTCTTGTGATATTAAACCTGTTGCTCCTTGAGTACATGCCATCTGCTTAATATCTGCTTTCTTGATCAACTTTCCTTTGCCAATTTTGTACGCCTTCCACACTTTAATTCCTGATTTCAGAAATTCAAAGTTGTTGAACAGTGTTATTCCTGTCCACTTGTGCTTTGCGATTTGCTGTTTGGTTCTGCTGATACTAACCACCGAAGCTCTGCACCCTTTGACGCCGCCGTAGGAATCAAGAGCTTTCTTCATATCAGATGCAGTGTTGATGTTGTTCCCTTCATTTAAAAAATGGCGTATGTGGCTTTTCACGCATGCTATTCGTCTGTCACAGATATCTTTTCCAGGTTGTGCATCACTGAAGTCGTACCGCCTAATTTCAATCCCAGTTCGTTTGGAAATCCCTGGAATAGAAAGCATTAACGGAGCAACAGTGATAACATCCTGCATTATCGGATCTAAGAAATGCTTCGGAAATTTCGGGATAGCTTTCTTTTAAATTTGACAAGACATCTGCGATAATCGATGCCACTGAGAACCAATCTTGCGTGCAATTGTCGAACAAATGGAAAAATGTTTTGACCTATTCTTGCAAAGAAAAAATATTTAAACTCAAATTTTCTCGTGTGTCAAACTGATGAAACTCTGTTGCCAACTAAGCTCTGTGCAAATTGAAAACACAAAAACAGGACATACTTATTCCTCAAAATCTTCATCTGGTTTCTTGAATATTGCGGCACAAACATGCCATGGACGACCTTTCTTCCCAAACCATTCGGACTGTGTTTCTCTATAACTTACAGGCAAAAATTGCATTGCCCAGTCCATAATAATTAGCACTTGATTGGGCTTCATTTCTTCAAGAATAATGTTCTTTGCTGTATATCCTGGTGTATGTGTTCTTTCCAAAACTGAATCTTTTGGACTGCGGCATCTAAGTCATGCACTGTCTCCTCATTGGTTTCTTCACTTTAAAGACAAATCCGTACTCAAACAATCAACTAACCATGATAATTGTAAAAATATGCAAATAATAATTTACAACCCCATGCTTTAAACTATTTCGCCAGTGAAAAATGTTCACGTAAAAGGATACTAACCTCATTGTTACACTCTTTGATGATACAGCAGTTCTTATAGCAGACAATGTGTCTTTGACATGTCACAGCGATCACATGTCATGTTGTGCTTGTGAAAGCATTTCTTCTTGTATTCCAACGTAGAATCCGATAGAGCATATGTGCGACAATAATGATCTGCACATTGGTTTTCAAGACTGATATGTATCTTGAAATCTGACTTCAGGTAGTGCCTGATTTGACACAGGCTTTCTTGAGTTTCTTTAACCCATGACGCTGACATACCTTAGATAAAGAAATAGAATTTGCTGATGTTTCAAGTCTTAAATCTCTTCTGCATCTACCTCTGTTTTCCTACTTCTTTCTTTTGTTCACTCCCCCCCCAAAAAAAAAATTCTTCATTATTGTATATTGGTTTCTTTATTTGATCTTCCTTGTTTCTATTGCAGTTCCTTCTTGTTTGTGTATCTAACTTTCTGTCTATTGCTTGTTTGTTAATTTTTTATGCGCTTTTTGTGTATTGGAGTATTTTGAGTTTTCTCTCTTTTTTCCCCGCTCCCCTTCTCTCATTATGTCTTTTTAATTTCATCTCAATCAAATCACTTTAAAGTAGTTTTCATTTACAGTGTTTTCCCAGCGTAATGACGATTTCTTTTAATGATTCAATTGCAGAGCTTCCTTCAGTTGTAATGCTGTCAAGTCCAGAAAGACATTTCTGCTTTGATGCAGCACAGGCCTTTTAAAGAGAAACAAAATTTTTTTTCCAATAATATTCACAGAAAAACAAAAGAAGGCGAGAGAAAAAAGAAAGATGAACAATATTTTGTGTAAATACCTTTGAAATACTGAATAAAGTTGACTTCCCTAAGTATTCAAAATCGTTTTCCTTGCAAGTTGCAATATAAAGGTCTACTAATCTCGAAGATGTAACTGTTCTTACGACGTTTGGAATTTCCATTGTTGTTCCATTCGAGAGTTTTAGAGTCCTAGTGCCGAATGCAACATCTTGTAGAAAATGTGGTTGAGAGATGAAATCAATAAAATGATCAACTTTTGCTGGATTCAAACGTGTTCGATATGTTTTAGGTATCTCTTCGCCGTTCCTGCTCCATAAAGTGCTGCATGTTTTCTATTCGCCACGTAATTATTCCTGGCATCATTTGCTTGAGTTGTGATTTTGAGTAATCTTGGGAAAATATTGAGAGGATTTCCAAACGAGTGGTCCTCGAACTTGTGTCTTGGTACAAGGCTACAAGCTTCTGGACAACTTCTTTCTCGGGAGCAACTGTATTTCGTTCAAATTTGTCGATGGAAATTATCTCAAAGAGTTCATTAGACTGACCCGGTGCGATGCATTCTAAGGTAGCAATACAAGTTTGTAATGATTTCCTTTTGTAGTATCGAGTGGTACTTTGCGAGACGTCTCTAATTGGGGAACGGAGTTGTGCTCTGATAGGACTCACATCTCGTCCATGAACCCTTCTGATCAAGTTGTTTATAGAAACAAGTTGGTGACCTTTTTGAGGTGTAGGGGAATATTCTGGTCCACTGTCAAGGCTGATAACTGAGTCATCGTTAGACCGAAAACTATCTTCAAAATGGATTTTACATGTGTTCACAATCGTTGTCGTTGTTGCACTTGCGGAAGAACGCTGACAAAAGATACCAAATTGAAACTTAAAACGACATTGTTTCCGAAATTGTTTATGTATCTTTGATATATTCATATACTGTATACAGAGCCGTCAGAGCAAGCAAATGGGTTAATGGATAAACCAACTGTTCTTTTGATCGATCATAATTCACTAATAAATTTCTAAATATATCAATGATACCTTTTTGCAGTTTTCCACATCCATAGTCATTGTGTTTGCTGAATAAGATTCTTCACATTTTTCTTCTTTAAATGTCTGAATATGAAAATAACCACAAGTTCGTTTCCTTTTAATAGGAAACTATTGGTAATGCTTTGTTAAGCTTGAATTTGCTAGTGACTGTGGTCGCAGATGCCTACTGCAGCTTGCTTGGCGGCGCATCATCACTTACTGTACTCCCTCCCCCCCTGGAAATTCGTCTATGCCTATGGACCCAGGTCCAGTCTTGAATATGAATGTTACTTTGTAAAAGTAAAAAACTGCTGTATTTGTTTATTCGAAACACGTTACCTCCTCGTCTGTATCCAGTGTTGATCCTTCGACCTTCTTATTAACTTCTTCATTATGCTTTTCTCTGCATAGTCTGCATATACCTATTATGTGAATGCATAAAATCTTATGGTGTTTATTATTAGTCAAAATTATTTAATTACGAATATCATTATAAAACCTATATTCCTAAACTTTTGAAAATATATCCTTTAGACCACAAAATATCAGTTAGGCGTAAAAAAAATATCTGTGGTTCCGGTTCTCGACCGACCCTATTTTTTTCTGCCGACCCTATTATTTTTTCAACTGGATTGACCGTGCGACCATATTTTCTCCGGGTAGTTGCGGGTTGCTGCCAAAATGGCGTCTGTTGTCACACTAATTATTGAAAAAACCATGAAAAAAAATATTAAAAAAAAAATTATTTCCGACCTACCGACCCTAATTTTTTTGCGATATGAAACCGGAACCACAGGTATTTTTTTTACGCCTTAGTAAGAGTGCTGGTGTTTGTAAGTTAGATGTCGAGCACTTGTTGCTATTGGTAAACTACTGGAAGTTCACTGGGATATAATTATGTTGTTTTAGACTTTAGTAAAAATTACAAAAAAGCGAATAAAACGTTTTTACCACGTATCGAACCAGACTCCAGAGCATACGGCACGCAGTAGTTGGAATCTCTACCACTAGAGCGCCAATCCCATGGACTGCTGTGAGCGTAGCCGAAATAAAGACTATTTATATTTTTCTTTAATCTATCTTTTTTTTCGTACTTCGCATGTCCTAACAATCATGTAATTATAACCAGGTTGGATGCTCTCACTTCCTTATGGCGTTCAAGCTGCACCATTCTAGACTTAATTAGTGGGAACTATCAACAATTCTTTGAATTCATTTTACCCGTGCAATTATATGCTGCAAAAATTAATAATTATAATTTATATTAATTTACGACAAATTGAAAAGATCACTTACCAGAACCAACTGAAACAAACCTTTCCCAAATGTCATTAATTTCCATTGACATTTTCTTTGTAACACCCCTCTCTGGTTTTGCCTTCGAGGATCCGTGAAGAGGGTGTGCGCACCCACGTTTTGGGAGCCAGGAAAGACCAAGATTCTCTCTGTGTCGTGGACATACTGTTAACCCCTCCCCGTTGCTACCAAATATGCCCGATCTTAATAGAATAAGATCGCCTTCTGATGCTACTGCTTGTCTACATAAGTTTAAACGCCGGAGATGCACTTGTATATCTCTTTTACATGCTAATATTGGCAAACACTCCTTCATAGAAGGGTATCTCGAGCAAAGACCACAATCAGTTTCAAGCCTTTGCCTAACTGAACATTTAACAACCTTTGGTGTTCCTGGTAGCATATTTTTCTTTCTTTGTAAACTATACATTTCTGTTTTCCTATATATCTTGACGAACACGCGTACGTGAAGTTTACAACTCGTGAGGTTATCCTACCGGCTCTGTTTTGCAGTTTTTGGAGTTTTTCAGAGAGGGTTTTACCTAGGCAGCCCCAAACCTCACTACAATAGTCTGAGTAAGGTAACACTAAGGCTTTATACATCAGGATCAATGTGTTTTGGGGTTCAAAAGTTCGAATCCGCTTTAACGCCCCAAGACCTGCACTTATCTTCTTACAAATGGTTTCAATATGTACTTGCCAATTTAAAGATTCATCAATTTCAAGATTCATCAATGTTTGGAAAATATCGGCGAGGAGGTACTGCATGGATGAATTTCTAGTAAAATTATTCTTAAAATAGTGTTACCATGACAACTACTTTCATATTCAGAAAACATAATGTTTTGTCAGTAAAGCGAAGGTTTTTTGCATGCATGTAATTTCTAGCAAAAATTGAGAAATCCCCCCAAAATATCGCTTTTAATAACAAAATTATCAATTTTCCAAAGATATTTATGCTAGGTATGCTATTATGCGTAACATAAGCTTCAATTTCATGTAAAATTCAACCACAAACGATTCGCACAACGTTTTAAAATGTTCTTAAAACTAATCGGTCTTTTATCGAATTATCGGTAAACATTGAGTTTGGAATAAACTAATTTCAAATTCTCGCATAAAAATAACTTTGCTTTCCTCTTTATTTAAATACTTTAATATACAAAAGAAAGGGTAATTAATAAAACTACACTGAAATTATATGCTGTAGGTGGTGTTTCTTTTTTCACTTTATATATACGCAATGATAGTATCGCTATTAACTATCAGTTTGATATTCGAAGTATCGCCCACCACTATCAGTTATAAATATATCAATTATAAAACAAACAATACATCAATATTTAAAACAAACTTGCCTTCATTAAAGTCCGCGACTTTGCTCTATTCTTTCAGACGTTTTTAGACGTTTTTTGGCTTTCAGAAGGGTTTTGAAATTTACAAAATCTTGTAAAAATACAACTTAATTGCAAGAAATGTTCGTTATTTCGCTGTCGTCAATGCAGTCGTTATAATGCACATTTCAAATTTGACCAATCAGTGTTCACTATTCACGACAGTCCGCTATATATTTTGTGATCAGTGAGGATGACCACCCATGAACGATGAACGGTGGCCATGCGCCCACGATATTTGATGAACTTTAGTGTTCCTTTCGCCGGGTGTAAATAGCCGGGTGGAATTACTACCCTCGCACGGCGCTTCGCGCCGTCGGCTCGTGGATAAAATTCTGACTGTCCGCCGTATTGTTCTATCTCCATTCCCCTGGCCGAGTGTCACAGGGAACCCACAAGGATATCCTACTATCGTTACAAACTGTAAGTGTTGGTCTCGAAATAATAAGTAGGCCCAGCTGTATTTCCTGTACAGCGTAAACAGGTTATGGGAGGTTTTATATTAGTGTTCTCTACTGTATATCGAACTAAATCTAAGACTAAGAGCACATTTAAACTAAATTTCAAACGCAAAACCATATTGATATTTGCTATGTTAGGAAATAACATAGCAAATATCATGATTATTACATTACACTGATATCGAAGGAACTACCCTCAGTTTCGAAATATCACATACTCGAACCGACCTGACCGCGTAGCTCAGCTCGCGGAGCATTGGACTGGTATTCCAAAGTTCGTAGGTTTGATTCCGACCGCTGCCAGGTATAGTCAAGCCTGCCCGGTGTGGAAATACACTCAGACTAACACCAGAAGCAGCAAAGCCATATTATTGGAGACTAGAGAAAGCAAATTTGAAACGCAAACTAATGAAGGCAAACAGTTGCGCCTCTGCCTGTCACTGTAATTGAAAATCACCAGAAATATCGGTATATCGAAGAAAACATCGACGGTGTCTTCAGATATTTCAGCTGATTCGTAAATAATATCGATCGATTGAGAAGTGTCTTGGGTGTTCAGCAGTTTTTGTTTCGGAAGCCAGTATAGTTCAGTCAGAATAAATCGCCCCTCCTTGACGAGTATCTGTCAAATATGCCCATATTACGTGACCGGGCCAGACGATGGCTTTCTCTTCTCCCCGCTCGTCTTTACACGAAAGCCCTGGGAACGTGGTTGTGCAGGCACATCAAGAACATGTTCATTTTGCGGACCTGCTTAAATATTGTGCAACATATGTGTATCGGCTTCCCAGCAATGTTGGCAAATGGCACACTAAGTTAATATAATTAAAACATGCATTCTATATTTTTTACTATATTTCCGCTGTTAGCCATTTATAACGCTAATGTTTAACATTTAACAATTATTGAATGAGGTTGAGCACAATATGAAGAATTATTATCCAGCCCGAAGTTTGCGTTATCAACCAAAGCCGAAGGCTGAGGTTGATAACGGCAAACTGAGGGCTTGGTAATTCTTCATATTGTGCGAAAACCGAATTCAATAATTGTTTTATTATTTATTTTAAAAATTCAAAACAAACGGTCATCTATTTCTTTGCTCACCTCACGTTATAAATAAGGAAAAAAATTAGGAAACTGAGTGTTCTTACCTATTCTAGAAGCTTTTGTTGATCTTTTTGTATTTAACGAATCTTTATCTTACAGAAATTTTTGAATTTCGGCTTTGGCAAGGTTTGCAAACCTTTCAGTAGAAGAAGCCATTTGTATTTTATTTGTATTAAGACTGAAAAAACAATTCCTTAGTCCATCGGCAGCCGTCGTCGTCATAGCAATGGCGTCAGCGAGTCAATATGATTCTCGTTGTCATAGCAATATCGCGCAAACGCGTCCAAATTTTTTTCATATTGACTCTTTGACGTCATTTTGCTATTATGAATGTGAAAAATCCGTATTTGGTTAGCCATTGAGTTGATATGACAATTTCACAGTTCGCTGTTAGCCAATCAGAAAAAAACGAATTTTTTAAATAAATAATAATTTACATGCAATAGCGCACTCTATGCAGTATACTGTGTGCAATTACTTCTCTTCTTTTCTAAACAAAACAGACACGCATATTTCACAAAATTGCTTATATTTAGATAAAGTACTTGAAACAGAAAATTCGCTAATGAAGGGCTCACAGAAATTTTACAACCATATATAATTAGCTAGAACCAAATTGGTCATGTCTATTTTTGAGCTCAGCTAATGATCGCAGTATTTGGAAAGAACCCATGCAATTAGCATTCGTCACCTAGTGGAAGATTCAAGACACTTTAAACAACGTAAAAAATGACTTTTCAAAAATATAACTGTAAAGGTACCAGTATACAAACAACTACAATAATAAAAGGTTGTATTTCATGGTTCGGTGGCTCTCAAACGTGGGAAAGGCAGTACACAAAAAAATGGCAGAATAAATTAATGATAGTAGCCTGTCCACTATTGGACGATCAAGCTTTCCAGTGGTAGATGATGTGCCTACAAAGGAAATTTTTAGTACTGCTGGGTGGAGTATCCGCGACTACAGTGGGTGGAAGATAATGAATGTCACTTGCCCATACAGACTATAAAACACCATTCAGCGAAACAAAATAATGGTCAAAAAGAAATATTATTTTCATACTTACGTTAAATATTTCCGAAACATCTGTTTCAAGAGGCATTCTTGAAGGGGATTTACATTTTGAATAGCGACGAGAGTTCATTGGACCAATGTCTTGTCGATTAAGAATACTCATTACCTAGAGATGGATATGAAAATCTAGAACTGTTATTACATTTTAAACCAACGTGTTTTACGACACTGGTTGGTATGGTGTTGCAAGGCAACCTCACCGGTGTCCGTTGTTGCTGATGTCACCCTGGCTTTAACGCTGTTCTTAACGCTAGCTCGACTCAACGTTGGCACGCCTGCTATGCTAGTTAACGACACAACAAGGAAGGAGAAAAATTCGAAATAACTGCTTGAGTTTTCAAGAATTAATGTTTATTAAGTTAATTAGTTTTGTCAATATTGTATGGCATAGTCTAGTGTATTACTTGGTTTCAATCCCTTTACATATATAACTTCTTTTGAAGGGTGAAGAATCACAGATGTTGATAACTACACTGGTTGCCAAAAAAACTATTCATGACACTTGAACATACTTGAGCGAAGCAAGGCATAACATTTATAAGGCAGATTGAGGTACGTATATTAGTGAGAATTTTACTAAACAGGACGAGAAATTACCCTTCCGATTGGTGTTTAATAAAAGGAACCTTGGTGATGCATCTGAGATTATGGACCCCCCCCCCCAAAAAAAAAAAGGCGCTGTTCATGCACACAATGATCATAAGGCGGTTGCCGGATGCTTCCTAATAGAGCATTTTGACTCGGTCAGAAAGCTATCTATGGTCTAAATTATACCGCGATAATAAACATTTAATCACACACCTCTTCTTTCGTCACATCTTCAGAATCTCTCAGCAATAGAACACTTTTATCAAGTGCAGAAATTGCTACACGAGATCCAGGTTTTGCTTTCATTACGATCTTCGTTTTCCGACCAGGCCTTTTATACGTCTCAACAAAATCAACCGATACCTATAGAGAGAATCCTTCTTTAGCAAAATAATTACTTTCATATATTTCATTGTCCAACTTTCGTTAATGGTGACTTGGAAACCAGACTATTTTGGTGCTAATATATCCATAGCTCTATTATCATCATCGTGCATGCACGCTGTATCCATGTAATGAACGAAAAGTAATTGAACATGTTTACCGTCAACTTATAAGTTTAGGCGATAAATTCAGGATAAATAATTATAGTAACTGAAAGAGACAATATATTGAAATGGTAAACCAAACCAATGTCTATTTTTTTAAGTTGCTATATCACTTGAGGGAACATTATGGATTTGAAAATAGCGTAAAATGTTAGTTAACAAGTTCAGAACATTTTTGATTTTGTGCAATAATTTCGAAGATATAGGTCTCTAAAATACCTACAGTTTCAGGCCCCCTACGCACAATGGACAGTTATAAAAATGGCAAAATTCAATAGCAATGGTTGGACCCCAGAAGACTGGACTCAAGAACAGTCCGTTGTTTAAAGGCTTATATCCTCAAAACTATTGCACCAAATCAAAAACAGCTAGCTTTAGATCTTATTAACTAAATTTTTACGCTCTTCTCAAATCCATAATGTTCCCACAAGTGACATAGGCACTTTAAATGTCGGCACGTCGTCTGCCTATGTATTAGATTGTTAGATTGAATGTCACATGATCGTGACCTAACAAAGGCGTTTAAAGCAGGGAATTGACCTCCTGTTTTTCTTATAATAATTAGAAAACGCTTTTTCAATTATTCTTTCACCCTGCCTATTAATATCAATTTAGCGAATCTATGAGTTAGTCTCTGAGTAATGGCAAATTTCCAGTTTCAGTTTAATTAATTCAAGACAATGAAATTTATGCTCAATCTTCTTATGACAGACTATTGCCAGGGCCTATATAGCCATTCGTGTTTTGTTCGACCGATTTCTATTGTAAGCAATTGCTTTTAAGGCATGTAAACATGAAAATATGAATATACACACGCGAATTATCGCGCCTAGATATACGGCCCTGGCTACTGCCAGCAAGCTATCAAAGATGTCACACTCGTGTTAAGTAAGTAACTAAGTACTAATGGGATGTAGGGGAAAAATTACAACATGATCTTGGGGACAAGCGCCGGATTTTGACCTACTTTAACAACGATACCAGTTTGAAACGTCGAAACGTTCGCTCATGAACCTAATTCTACGAGAGATCAAATTTAATTCTTCAAAGCTGAGAAGCAAGGAAAAGTATATTTAACTTTAAAAGTTCTTACCTGATTTTCAAGCTTGTCTTCAACGTCAAACACAATACTGTCACCAACGGTCTCTTTATCCTTCTTGATATAGTAGACCAGAATTCTACAGCTGGGAACCATATCCTGGGTAACGTTGAACTTAAGTTCAAATTTGTTGACACTTGCTCTTTGTATGGTTCTACCATTATAAGTAAAAGATCTTTGGTTTCTATTCGAGCTGAGACGTCTATCCCGAGCGACTTTGCTGACACCAGATAGTATCAGATTCCCTTTACACAGAATCTAAAAAGAGAATTAATAAAGAGGTCAAAGACTAGGATATACAAATATATAGTTTGTGTGCAAAAAAGGCGACGTTTCTAAAGGGAGGCAGGCGAAGATTTCATAAATGGGGGGGGGGGGGTATACTAGGAATCTCCCACCCGGAAGTACGAATTTCCACTGGGAACGAAATTATGGAATGGGATGAAATTAATGGACACCGATCGGGAACTGTCATTCACCATGCATCTCAAATTAGTGAAAAGTAAAATCTCATACAGATAGCTGACATAGAAGTCGTTTAACATAATGAAGTAAAAAAAGACGAGAAAATTATAGCTCCAGAGGGGTTATTGGTCTAGTTGGAACTTCATAAACTAGATTTTTATTTTAAATGATTCTCGGTTTATTTTTTAAATGGTTCTCGCTCTCTTTTAAATCAGTTTATTTATATGTGCAAGGAAACGCATGGATTTAAATGTTGCACAATTCTGCCCTAAATTGTCTATGTAAATATAAGATACGATAAAACTCTTGATTTATAACCACCTAAATTGTATAGAAATTCAGGAGATAGATATGAAACGACAAACTTTCGGTTCAATAATTTATTCCCGTTAATTTGCTTTCGTAGTTTTTCCAACTTGGACCCGACGATTAGAATTGATACCAATAGAAAAGAAATAAAGCGGCTGGCAACCAAAATGTACACGCGGTGTCTAAATAATGTCAAAAAGTAACTTTTCATACAATATTTGTTTTGCATAAAAACTACACTATCGCGCTCCATCCATATGATATAGAGCACTCTTTAGCATCTTGCGCCTGAACATAATCGAAACAACAATACCTTATAGTGAAAGGGAATCTCTTCCAGCTTATCATTGTGAACGGTATACAAAACATTCACAGATCCTTGACTCCCAACCTAAAAGAAATTAATATAAAGACTAGAAGCTGGAAACTGCCTTCTATCTCGTAAGTGAATATTTTGAAATAAAATAAAATATTTAGAGGAGTCAAATAATATTGTGCATGAACACTCCTATATCAATCTGCTATTGTGAGATTACCGAGTAAGCAGGTAATGGGATATAATTTTTTTACCTTTGCTGTTGCATTCTCAGGTAAAACCAATGTCAGATAAGACAAACTTGGGGAATACAAAGCTTTAGAAGATTTACTCTTCTCTAGCTGACCGGAATTGTAGTTGGCCTAAAATGTTTGAAAGAAAACAATAAAGCAAATTATTATGAAGGTGATTGTTGAACAAAAGATTTGATTGGTGGGGAGAAAGGGTTCAATGGACCCTGAATGAAATTTGGGGAGCAGAATAGCCAAAGGGATTCATGAGCTAGTTCAAGATACTATAAGTGGACAAGAATGCTCTGACATTTATAACAAACAAATGTTTCAAATGTCAAAAGCGTTTTCTCAGGACATGCACATGATGAAAACCAGTTGGTACAGTAATCAATAAAACAAATTCTTACCTTAAAATTGAGAGTATACGTGTCAATCGGTACATAGCTGACAACGACAGGTATCAAACCATTCCTAACAGAATATGTTTGCCGAAATAAAGTTCCAGGCCACCATTTATTAAGGCGATGTCCAGAGACTTCAAGTGTAAGTCTGCCAGTAGTCACAGGTTTTCCATCCAGATGATTGATTCTAATCTTGAAGGAAAGAATAACTCTGTCAATTGTAGAGATATCATCTCGAAAAATTTTTAGTCATTCTCTCGACAAGGTGAAAACTAGGACTAAAAACATGTTTCAGCGACTAAAAACATGATGCATGAACTGTCGCAACATTTACTGTCATGAAAAATTACTTGTGGCAAGGACAAATTAGCCATATTAAACTGATAATAATGCTTAATACTTTGCATTTAAATTTTACAAGTTGTACACTAGGTGTATGCACAAGTACGTACTAGCGCATGTGATATAACATTTCGTAGGTGATAAGGAATATGCCAATGCACGTACTTGAATTGTAAGTTAATCAGTTCCTTTGACGCTTTAATAATAAGAAGTGGCTATAAGAGTTGGCTTAGTACAAAGCTTCCATTTATAATAGCAACGGCCATGCAGGCTCTAGACTTATCAATAGTTATACTACTGGTGAAAAACAGTATTTCAGACCTAGGAGCTTGGCTAATAAATGGAAAATCAATATTGAATTGGAATTACTCAAGTGTTCACATGAATTAATAAGCTCTTATATTTGAGAATCGCTGGAATGAGAATGTTATTTCACTTTTGTTATACTGTATATCAGACATCTTCATGTTTTGTCACTATATAAGAATTTTTAAATTCTTATATATGGTATTACAAGAGGGAAATAATTTCAACGGAAAATATAGTATAAATATAGAATATAGGAACAGGCTTCTCTCGTTTATTGATTTACTTGTCCCCTTAAAAAGCGGGAAAGTAAATTAATAGACAACAGAAGCCTGTTTCTTTGGTGGAGGATCTACAGCTTTCATAAAATCATTTTCAGTGGTTTATTCCATTAGAAAATATTTCTTCCGTAAGTTGTATTTTAACGCGAAATTTTTCACGCGAAGCGAACCGAAAAACAAATCT
Organism: Paramuricea clavata; assembly: GCA_902702795.2. NCBI lineage: Eukaryota > Metazoa > Cnidaria > Anthozoa > Malacalcyonacea > Plexauridae > Paramuricea > Paramuricea clavata. The sequence continues at coordinate 28,580 of CACRXK020004115.1, forward strand.
TCGCAATGTGATTGGTCAGCAAGAAAATTTGCCGCGAAAAAGTTGGATCAGTTCCTACTTTTTCACTGTTTGCGCGAACAAATTTGCCTAGTGCATGAGAACGGGCTTAACACACTGTAACAACCGTATAGAATTTTAAAATTGCAGATGAGGTAGGGGTTTTGTAATTAAGTATTCGAGTTCGTTCACTATGATGTTAGTATAGTAGGCGCAAGCAGTTTATCCATTGACACCCTATCGATCTGCTGGCAGAGTTGACCGATTTAAAAGAAAAATGTTTTTTTAATTTTTTTTCTGAAATGTTCAACAATGATCTGAAGAGCATATGGAATATGATTCAATTTCGATACCTTAAAAGTAACAGGAAATCCAGGTTTGAACTTTTGCGGAATGTTAGTAAATGACATGGTTTTGGATTTTTTGACCATATAAGAACTTCGAGCGTTTTCTTTCAGTTTAACTCCAGTAGACGTTTCAGTAAATGTGGCTTGAATTTGTAGATAGCATTTATTTCTTACAGAAAGCCATTCTGTCACAGGGTCAACTAATTCTCTTGCATTAATCTCTACGCATCCTGTCACCTGTATAATAATAAATTGACAGTATTTGCATTAGAGGATGTCTTAAACGTCTGGACGAAGTAAACTTCTCGTATTAAGGGCGACTAATTTAAATAGGAAAAGGACTGTTCCCTGGAAACTAGAAAATAAGACAAAAAATAAAAACACATATGGCTATAGTGATTTGATAATCATGTATATATGTACGATGTTTCCATCGCTGTGTGTTGAAGTTAGGTTGTCTGATAATACAAACAGACAGACTGATTTGGATCGAGGACGCGGACGTCCAAGGCGACGTGAAAATGGCATATTGTGCCCATGTATGGATATGCCACGCCATTTTCACGTCGTTTTTGACGTCCGCGTCTTTGATCTAAATCAGTCTAACAAGAGATTCAGACGATGTTATTATTTATTCGTCATTACAATACTTTAATTCACGCGTCTCAGACGATTAAATCCTCCCATACGCTCCCGCTGAATAATGTCTTCCAACATAAATTTAAAGCGGATTGTCACAACTATTTTAATTTCCCATCACATGCATATATATTAAGATTTTTATTTCGATAACAGTTTCGCATTATATACAGTACAACTATAGTACAATCAATTTAATTAAGGTGCCACAGTGTAACATGAATGCATGCGTGCTTTCTAACTCCTCAATCAATGAAATTTCATGGTTACATTTCTTCCACTAGCACTCATAAAAACACTTTTACATCTGCTGTATGAAGTACTGGAGCAACAACCACAACTATATATATTTAATGTGTACCTCCTTTGCCGTTTCAGGTGTTACATTAGAGATCAGTACGATCTGCAGGATAATTCAAGCCATTGTGAATCGTAAACCTTCGGGTTATGTAATATTAATTAATTGATGTTCTGGGCTATTTCGTAACATAATTTTTAATTCATTTCGAAATAGAATTACAGTTCATAAACTAATACCCGATCGACATTCTTAAGCATAGGTACTGTACACTGCTTCACTCAAAACGTTATGGTCGCTTAATGTGTGCGCTCAAGATACCTACATTTTTTATTTCCGTCAAACAATTTCGTACCACCGTATCATATTTGAGACACAAGGTCGCTTCCAAATTTCCCGTAACCAACTTTCCATAGGAGTACCTAAAATCAAATCATATTATTTTTTAGTACAGTGTGATTTTTTGTTATTACTTCGATAACAAGTGTAATTTCATTGGAAAATCATTTTGAACATTCATGCACTAGGTAGAATGTAAGAAAAACGGATTCGAACTATAAGTACTAGATAAAACATGAGCAGCCGATCTGTATCTGATATGACAAACTCGAGCCGAAGGCGAAAGTTTGTATATCAGATACAGATTGGATGCGAATATGGTACTTAAAAATGACCCATGCATCTTAGAAGTTCATTGGCGAAGTAATTTTAAAAATAAACGTTGCTTAGGCGAAGAAAATCAAAGCTGAAGATTATGTAAAGTTTATCCGATTGACAAACATTGACTAAACATTCATTTCTTTTGTATTTTTCTCGTGAATTATTAATGAATATTTTGAATATGTATACAGTGTATGCTATAAGTAGGTGGACTTGAATAACTTAGATTCTTGCACTTCACTTGGTGGAATTAATATTAGGATGTTAGGGTTTGTAATCCAAGTTAGAATATATACATTTTAAGACCTAACCAGGAACGACTGCGAAAAATGCAGCACAAGGTCCTCTGGTAGGAATTGAACCTACGGTCCTGCGATTCCGGTGCAGCGCTCTAACCGATTGAGCTAGTTGGTTAGAGCGCTGCACAGGAATCGCAGGGCCGTAAGTTCAATTCCTACCAGAGGATTTGTGCTGCATTTTTTGCAGTCGTTCCTGGTTAGGTCTTAAAATGTATATATTCTCACTTGGATTACAAACCCTAACATCCTAATATGCTGTAAGTAAATTGTAGACGTGTCCTTTCATATATGCGTTTTTGGATGAAAATACTTTCAGACCAAAATGATAACAGATCGAGGAACTTTCCCCAGGAATATTTTTTGGAAAAATGTATGTTTTGTGTGCTCGGCCATTTTCAACTTCCAATTGTTTGTTTTTCAAATTTGACCAGAAAAAGGGCGCATTCTTTTCATGCGACCATCCGCACTTTGCAGGCCTACAATGAAAAAGGAATGGTGAAATTCGCAATACGGAATTTGAGATTGCATCACTAAGTCCATAGTATATTCTGTACTACTTGCATACTATATCGATAGTATGGAAAATGAAATTGGTATGAAAATATATACTATTTACTACTATTATTACTATTACTATCCATGATATTCCCATAGTATAAAGATGTTGAAAAAAATCCATTGTTTATTACTCCTTTATGTGTAGACCATTTGAAAGTTGCACATTTTTATGTAAAATATTTGTAAATTTTTCTCAATTACCTAAGTTGATTCACTGTTGTCATCATCTCTTAATTCAGACCTTTTGAACCGGCAGTTTTTAAGCAATACACGTGACTGTGTTCGTATGTTAAATCAGTTTTTAAAATAATTTGGATAGATTTCATTCAAATGAAACATTCGGCAAGCTATAGACAGTTACAGTCTAAGGCACAATACATGCATGCATGGTTCATGGGATTTGGACATTCGTTAATTTAAATTAATCCTTAAATGTTCGCAAAATGAAAACCATGACATAGTGGCCTTTTGAATAAATAAAATTATTGGTGCATTCATTAGAGTCGATATATAGGTAAAAATTTCACCCAGTCCAATTATGTGTGGTAATTATACCTGGCGCATATTGAAACAGGAATTACTCGTTGATCCAATGCTAAATATGGAGGAGGTTTGACATCCAGTTCAAACTTGGGTAGAAATAAAAGGTAAAACTTATTATTTAAAGAGAGCGCAAATTTAACATTTAAAGGCAAACCTGGCTAAGACAGAATTCGAAAGGTAGTGCGCTTCATGGAATACGGAATCACCTTGATTGACACATTCATAACACACTGAGAAAAAACTCTTATATATCATCACTTTAAATATGATTATGAATTACGCCTCAAGTGAAAAAAATTCAAATATTGTAAAAATCATGAAGTGCCCGCTCTTTAGTGCGTCGCAATATTCACCATCTCTCTACATATACATTAGATTTTTGCTTTCATTTTTTCTATCTATATTTTTATCCCGACGTTGTGGCTAATTCGGTGTAAAGTCAAAAGAATTTATATTCGCTTTGAAATCATTTCTCGTCCGTTCTACTGCCGTGTCCTGCATGCATTAACATATTTGCTGAGGAGAACTAGATTCGGACATACTTTTCTGAAAGAATCCGTAAAGAGTCTGCAGAGAATAAAGAAGATTTATTTGCTTTTCAGCTTAAAAAAAAATTCAAAGTGAAATAAAAGATACACGAGACCTTACGGTTTTAAAAAATCCCAAATTTGAAGTCAAGGCAAAAATTATTAAAAATTTATGCGGGTGATAATCAATATATATATATATATATATATATATATATATATATATATATATATATATATATATATATATATATATATATATATATATATATATATA
>CACRXK020004116.1:0-33058 GCA_902702795.2 Paramuricea clavata
GTATTTAAGAAGCCACGATTGCAATTTTAGATCACCCCTGATGAAGACACTAAACTGGAGTGTCGAAACGTTGGGTCTTGATTACAATTCGACTGGGCTTTGTAATCATTTATTTAAACCAGAGTAGCGAGCGAAACATGAAAGTTAGTACATGTATTTTTCAGGTGGTTGATGTTTTGTTATTATTGGCACTACCCACATTGGCGCAGACCAGAATCACAGACCGTCCAGGGTTATAGCAGTAACCCCCAGTTGGAATTTAATCGGCTGTTTTTGTTTATGCATTTCTGCACATCTGCTTATTTAAAACTTCAGAGAAGAAAACATAACTCGTGCTGATATCCAGACAAGATTTCTAAAGAAATGTTTACAAATTTATAAACAACCTGTTGGGAAGTTTGCTTTGAATTGTATGTTAAGCTTATTGGCTATCGAGCGACAGGCCCCATTCCATTCCACCCTATCGATAATTACGTCTGTGTCAATAACCACTTTAATTGAAACAATGCTCCTGCAAAACAAATAGCACTAACGATATTTCTCTAACCTTAGTTGTAGATCGCATATAACTTCTCGTACACAATAAAGTACGCCATGGATTGGAGCTTCAAATGCAGCCTCAAGTAAACTCTTGCGAGCCACTTCAATTTGAGATTTCAACAATTCGACAAATTGAGAAAGAAGTCTAAAAGCCTGCATACATGGTATCGACGTTTCTCTTTCTTTGTCTCCTAAGTCAAGTTGATACGCTTGGGTAGTTAAAGATGCGACTTCGTCATTGCCTTTGTTTCCTCCATCAGATTGAGCACATTCTTCTTCACAAGCCGTACAATTTTCTGGGTTCGCAGGTAGACATATTTTATGCGGTGATTTACGGATGAGTATTTTAAACATACAAGCTGCAGTGCTAACGTTGATGGCTTTTGGACTGATTGCACACTGGGTTGCTACTGTCGTCCAATTTAAGGTAAAGTGGATATCCTGAAACAGAGAGAACGTGATAAAACCGCATGACCAAATAACTCGCAGATCCAAAAGGGTAAGTCTTTCTGACAAGTAACTTCACTCATTTACCAGGTGATGTTCTTTGAAATCTATCTTTGGAAAATGCAGGGACAGCTTGGAACACATGCATGTTTATAGGATGTTTACTGTATTCTGCGACTGTGTCTGTGCTGTACACGTACAACGTTGATACTTTTATATGTATTAATCCTTTTTGTAACTTGGTCATTTCCCAAACCATTGCAATTTTCAGGTCTCTTCATTTTAAGGTAGTTGACTTAGAAAGGACTGCAATATTTGTGCGGTCCATGTCTACTATTTCATATTAACTTGGAAAGTGTAAGGATGGTTTGAAACGCATTGATTGTGTGTTGTAATTTTGTATTGTAGCTTTGTTAAGTTTGTGACCCTGTCTCTATTGTTTTACAATGTCAATGTAATGTGTAGGTATAGGACTTTTGGGACTTTTCAGTCCTGTTGTCTGTACCTTCAATCGTTTTGTTGATTGTAAAGTTTATAAATAAATAAATAAAAAAGTACAGAATAGTGAGATTTGTGAATTAGTCAGCCACTTATGGATTGTAGATGACTGATTACAGTTGCCATCTTACCTTGAATGGGTGAATGGAAGCTGGACAAGCAACGAGTAAATTAAATGCAATCTGCTTATTGATATCATATGTATCTTTCATACAATCCAGCAAAATGTGGACAGTTTGCGATGTGAATATCTCAGAACCATCCCATATAGCATATGGATCTGAAAACACAATATAAATGTATGAGCAACGATAGAGCATGCATGTTCCTTTTCTCTACATGCATGGGTAATATGTACGATTTGGGGAAATGTTATTTATATGATTTTGTACATATTGGAGAGATTATACGATGGGGGCTTACAAATCGAAACCGTAGTCATGAAAAAAAAGAAGAAAAACCGCAAAACACATTCAATGTCATATTGATCACCTCGATGAAAGCCTACAATTAAGGAACTGAATATGCATTAAATAACAGTGAAATTGCTATGGGAGTCAGTTAAAGATTATGACAAATAGCGGTGATTTACCATAAAGTGATACCAAAGCCATCGTTATTGACGCTGCTGTTAATATACAACCAGCAGAACTGAAACTTACCTTATTACCTGGCATATATGCGTCAATATCTTTAGAGGGGGTTACTAATTTTTTCCGGGAAAATTTCTCATACTAGAATTATATGGGGGCTAAATCGCAAAGTGTGCAATATCAACAGTAGCTACATGCATTACACGTTCTGTCTTCTGATCACGGTCAATGTAGCAAGATACATATTATGACATTTAGTTCAAATGCCATAATAACAGTCATGCCGATTTATCGTGGAATTTCTACGGAAAGTACTATACCTAATATGAATATGCTTTTTCTGAAACAAAAGTGATCACTGTTTATGGTTTATGATCCATTCTCTAGAAAAACGACTTTATCGACTTTTGTTGTGATAATCAAACAGTCACATAGCCTGTTCATATAGCTAGGTACCGACCCAACCTCGATCTAAACGTGATCGATTCAGTGACACAGTGATCGATTGAGTGACACACAATGACTGACTTAGCCATTGAATAAGAGATCCTGGGTGACGAGCGCAGTGCACCATGGGGAAACAAGTTGATCAGTGCAGGGTGATTATGGTCAAAATTTTATACAATCACTTTTTATGGTGGGTTTGGAAACTGAAACTTTCTTCGAATTATGTTTTTCAAAATGTACTTTGAAGAAACTGTGCCAAATACAAATAATTGATTGTAAAAGGAAGAAAGCACTTTGACCGTTGTATATTCTTCAAGACGCCATTAAAAACCTGTTTTAAGACGGTAATATTTTTGCTCAAAAGTGCTGTCTGAATGAAGAATTTCCAGGAGTGGGGTTTTGGTGAAAGTGGGGGAGTGCTTTCCTACTAAAACTCAACCTTTTTCCGAAAAACGGTAGTAGACTAAAATGCTTATATTAATTCATGATGGTGCATGATATACCTTTGTTTTGGCCCGCAGGAAAAACTTGTAAAAATAAATGAAGATTTTGTAATGCCGTGGTTCTACGGCCGAATGAAGCCCCAGGGAACAATGACTGAAACTGAAGTTTCACAAACCATTGAATGAATTCCTAGAATAGATAAATTAAGATAGGACAGTCAATAATCAGTGGATGAGCATGAAATGGAGAATTATTAAGATCTCGAATGGATGATTCCAGCAATGTACGAAATTTTGATCTAAACAAGAAGAACGAAACCATTACCATAGCTGGAAGGAGCATCTTCAAATGAGTAAAATTGTAAAGTTCGGTTGCGAATTGTTGTTCAATAAATGGACAAAACACCATGTTCAATAAATGGACAAAACACCATGTTCAATAAATGGACAAAACACCATGTTCAATAAATGGACAAAAGATACTGATGGAAATGGCCCACAAGAGTTGTCCTTTTCGATTTTCGCAAAGCTCTTGATCTAATCGATCATAACATTCTTGGCACGAAACTCGCAACCTTAAAGGGGCAATGTCACCGATTTTTGAGCAATTCCAACCCTCGCAAATTTTGCCCAAAACTGAAAAAGAATGAGTGTAAGCACAAAATAAAGCAATAACAGACACAAAAAACATGTACAGAAGTCTGGATGGGCAAGATTACGCCAGGATTGAGACGGATTGTAAATGGCATCATAGTTAATAGAGGGGATGGTTTGGAAACTCATTAGCATTACAATAAACCTCACTATCTATGTTTTTGTTCAGGTCTATGCAAAAACGTGGTCTTTCATCGTCACGTGCGTATTGTAGTTTTGCTCAACCAGCCAATAGCAACGGTTTTGTCCAATTGCTCATCCATGACTTTAGCAATAGGACATTTTGAACATTCCTATTGGTTGACTTGAGAAAAATACAGTACGCACGTGACGATGAAGGACCACATTTTTGCATCAACCTGAACAACATAGATAATGAGGTTTATTGTGATTTTATTGTAATGCTAACGAGTTTCCAAACCATCTCCTCTATTAACTATGATGGCATCTTGATTAATTGTTGGCAGACACTTTTTCAAGTTTTATTCAATTTTTATGAAAATGTCATGTACATGTTGCGTGGAGGTTCAAAGTTGTTTAATATGATTCATATATCATAACTTAATCCATTTACAATGTTTATTTTTAACTTTGTAGTTCAGTTTTTGAATAAAAGGCATTTTAGGTCAAAAAGCGGTGACATTGCCCCTTTAAGCTCTTTGTTCCAAAGTCAAACCGCCGAAGGATCAAAGTTCAAATTGCTGCGTCTTTACCCAGAGTCCTCTTATTCCGTGCTATGTCATGTAATGTACACTATAGTGGATCGATACTATATGACAATGAAAGAAAGACTTGGAGCAAGTCTAGGGTCCTCTAAGCTCTGGCTTATCCGCTTTCTAGATAACTATTATGGTTTTACTTTTTATGAAAATGCTGAGATCCATGTGATTGCGATTCATACTACAATATGGAGTCTGAATAACAACAGAGACACCTGCATGATCAGTTGAAATTATTGCATGTGTGTATAAAAAATTATATAGAAACTATAACGATTAAAAATCGTAATATGCATGTGCATGCATGGTGCAATTTAATAATTTAATTCAAGCCATATTGCAAAAACAACTTCCTTATTTTGAGAAAGATAATCTTACATTGACGAAATTAATCTGATTCCATCAATCAAGAAACGGTTAATTAATGTATACATTTTCAAGAGAAAACGTCTTATGAGTTATGTTGAAGAACGAGGTTCTTTTTAATATAGCATGCATGCAGTTAGAGGAAATAACTTATCATTTTAAGAAAACAGTTATATGTGGAATTAACTATATAATATTATATACGAAGTATTTTTCATCAGAAATAATTTTCTTATTTTAAGAAAACCGGGTTATCTTAAATCAAGAAATATATTTTTAAGAAATAATTTTCTCATTTTAAGAGAACAGTTATCTTAAATCAAGAAGTAATTTCTCTTGAGAAATAATTTTCTCATTTTAGGAAAACAGTTTTCTTAAATTAAGAATAATTTTTTTCTTAAGAAATTATTTTCTCATTTTAAGAAAACATTTTCTTAAATTAAGAAAATAATTTTTCTTAAGAAATAAGTTTCTCATTTTAAGAACATATTTTCTTAAATTAAGAAAATAATTTTTCTTAAGAAATTGATTTTTTGCTGTGTATCTAAGTTCCCGACAAATATTATATTATCAGCATATTGTATGTAAATTCGTTTTAGTTCAAACACTGAATACATGGCAAATTCAACCCAATTTTGACGGTCTGTACATTTACCTCTTTACCACCACAATTACTGCGTTATTAAAGAATTAAGTAATAATTTGTGGATTTAAATAAGATTGTTTGACCTAGCGCGCTCGAAATACTAGCCGGGTATACTTTACATAGAGCACGCATAAGAACTGTACCTTGTTTTTTTGCATATATATGGATGTTTTTCCAACTTGGGTTGGTCTGCCCATGTTCCATCTGTTTGTATCCAAATTTAAAATTTATTCGTAATAAATTCATTTTCTTCTAGACCTCTAATTGCTACCTGAGCCAACGTAGCGTCTTGACGAGCACATGCTGATCTGGCTTCATTCCAAGAAGCTGCCGGAAACTTCTTGTAACAATTAATTATCTGCGTACTTGTGCCAGCCAGCAGGACAAGCAGCCGTAATATAACATACAAACAAAAATAATTACTTCATGTATCTTGTTCGATAGAATTGATGCATCGCTTTAGTAACTATATATATATATATATATATATATATATATATATATATATATATATATATATATATATATATATATATATATATATATATATATATATATATATATATATATATATATATATATATATATATATATATATATATAAAAGTTTTGGTTGCCATGCCTGGATATATGTGCTGGGTGTTGGTAATGATTTCTTCAGGCAAAAGTAAGCTTAAAAACTTTAATAAGTTTGTCAGACGTTTCGCCAGTTAGGGCTTCATCAGTGACACAATAAGTCTATAATAATATTCTATCCCACACAAGTCCACCTGATTATCATTAATAAAACATACATAAATTACATGCGTAATGTGCTGTGGATAAAAGGTCATGCTAAAATGGACATAGTTAAAAATCTATTAAAAGTTAGATAAGAGTTAAGTGAGATTAAGTAATCTAGATGTTAAGAATACGGCGCACACAACCGTTCATAATCTTGTCCGTATATTTACGAATTTCAAAGGCTTCGAAGATTTTTCGTTCATGTTCGTATCTGATATTTTTGTGGAGAATTTTCCAGCTAATTGATGGGACAGTACGTGGGTCAATGCTATGGGTTTTAAGATGGATGAAAACCATTTGTTTATCCATACGAAGATCCTCCTTTATGCATGTCCGTATTGTTCTACTTGTCTCACCGACATAAACTCTCTGACATTGTAGGCAATTTATGAGATAAACCGTATTCTTGATGTGACACTGATTTGTTTTCTCTGAGAGTTTGCAGGTATCACAATCTATTGTACAGCTTAGCTTGTCTTTCTTCGGGGCGTATATTTTAGATATTGGTTGTCCGTTCATGAAGGGGACTCTTATATTTTCTATTCCAGTTCTTCGTATAATGGCTAGGGTACGGCGCTTGAATACCTCATCATTATAAGGTAATTTGAGATAGATGCATCCCTCCTGATTGTCACGTTGTGGTTCGGTATGCAATGTTTGTTGTACTACTGATCTTACAAATTGGTTGGGGTATCCGTTACTCGTAAATATTGAGGTTACTTTACGTAATGATTTGTTTCTTTCGGTGGAGTCTGTCGACCGTGAAATTGCTCTCCTTACTTCTCCTACGAGCACAGATCTTTTGGAGGCTATCGATCCGTGATTGTCCCATGGGTAATACATGTGCTATGGATCGGTTTTACATATAATGTGGTAGAAAATTTGTTGGTTGTGGCGTCAAAGGAAACTAAGGTATCTAGGTATGGCAATTGATTGTTAATGGGAGATTCAATAGTGAACTTTATGGCATCATTTAGATTGTTGGCCATAGACAACAGCATATCGCCAGTTACTGATTCAGTGTCCATGCAAGAAAGCTAGACATCATCAATTAGTCGCTTTAGAAACAAATGACCATTGGTAGATTGGATAAATTGGGCATCAAGTTCGTTCATGTATATAATTGCCAGGACTGGTGCAAGATTTGACAAACTTATTAAAGTTTTTAAGTTTACTTTTGCCTGAAGAAATCATTATCAACACCCAGCATATATATATATATATATATATATATATATATATATATATATATATATATATATATATATATATATATATATATATATATATATATATATAATCATAATTTATTATTTACAGAAGGTCTTATGTTGGTTTATCATAATTTGTTATTTATACCTTATCATTTATAGCTCGAAATTTTCATAGGTGGAAACCCTTCAACAGACATGTACATAATTCTTAAATATTGTTCATATTTAAACCTTATATATGCATCGACCATATAGTCATGTATGGGAATGGATGTTCAAAATCCTATGAAAATATTGGAAAAGTACGTAAATTTGTCGTCATACATGTGTGACTCTGTCTTCGTAAGAAAAGGAATTCTTTGTACGTGACATCTATATATGAGTAAGTGTTGTATGCTGGACGACTTGGTCGATATAGTCGGGTTTCTTATCCTCTGAAATCGATTAAGTTTGACAAGGCTTGATAAAGGCACACTTTCTCTCAAATTATTTCCTAACTAATATATGACAGTATAGCTTTTGGACAGTTTATCAAGCTTCACCGAATTACTTTGCCCAGGGGCTTGGAGTACTTTCACAAGTTCCTAAGCCTAAGCGAGAAAAAAAGATAAACTTAGTGCAAGAAATGAGGCAATATAACTCTACAAAGAGGGATTTAATGTTATAAAATCTCGATTAAAGTGACAAGGAATTCAAACATAATTGAAATTAACAATGGTCAAAAGGAATATGTTGTCAGGTTCGATCAAATGCCGACAATACAAAGTTTATTTAATAGTAGCATACGGTCAAACAACTGTTGGGGAATTATAACATGAGCGAGTAGCGAACACAATATCAACAAGCGAGATTTGATAATGTTTAATTAAATAACATTAAGCAAAAATGCATAAAAATTTTCAAGATCTGTGTTAAAATTCTGTCATGATAATATGCCTGAAACAATATATTTTCTAGACGTAATCTATCGATTTATAATTATCTCATTGTGGAATTTGATCTTCGATTTGGTTTCATGTTCAATGTTCAAGCGTAATCAATCATTCATCGTATATTTTGGGAAACCTTTTTTCTTCTTATTTTCTCTTCCTTTTCGTTCAAAATAAGCAGAGGATTGAACTACATAACGTGTCTGTACATAACTGCTAAAAGCTTAGGCTAGGAAAGCGAGCTAAATGAGAACTTGAGGCATATAGAAGCCTTGTGGAAAAGCTGCTCGTTAATTTCGTTTGCCCATTCAGATTTCTATATTGCAGATATTCCCGTGCCTCCCTGATTATGTCCAGTTGTAGCATAAGTGATGGTAATGTTCAAACACAAGTCTTAGAATATATTATCTGGCAAAGATGTCTTCTATATAATTACAGCTATTGGGCGAGTTGGCTTTATTCGTCTCATGGGATTACACATTCTGTGTATTTGTGGGGTTGAAGTGTTGTTACCAATGGTCAACTATAGTAGCTATTTCAGGCCCGTAGTAAATATAACCAGTCAAATCGTAGAGACTGGCCAAAGGGAGGATTATTACTTTACGGTTATATCAATAGACAACTTGCATATTAGACAAATTTTTGATCTAGCCGATCTAGGCAAAAAAAAGTAAATTCCCGTTAAGAGCTTATTAAAATTAGTAAACTTGCAAAATATTCAGTATATTTGTATTACGTGCGGAAATTTTTACCATTTTTGAGCCGAAAATGGTAACAATTTCCGCTCGTAATAATCAAATATACTGAAAATATGCAAACTTTGCAAAGTTATATTTTCCAAGCTTTACAACATTTCGCAACCAAATTTTGCACTTTTACTAATTTTAGCATGTTCGTTTCAGCTGTCGTGTTTGATTCCCTTTTCTCTGCTTAAGGCTGATTTCCACTGTTGCGTTTTTCGTACGTACGTATACGCTCGTAAAACTTTAAATCCGTTTAAATGTTACTTATGAAATAACTAAATACTGTAAATAAAGCAACAGAATTTAGTGTTTTGCAAGTTTTAGTATGCATTTCTTCACTTATTTGTGAAATATTTAAAAAATAGAAGGATTCAAAGTTTTACGTGCGTGTACGTGCGTACGAAAAACGGAACAGTGGAAATCAGCCTTTAGATTGAAATTTAGTCTAACATGCAAGTTGTCTATTAATTAACAACCACTTAATTGGCATGGCCATACTCATGGATTATCTCTCTTAGGATTATATATCTTCAACTATTGTTCAAACAAGTAAGATGGCAACACAATCTTGATAATTAGTAAATAACCCAAAGTGCATTTTAAGTACTAGATAAAACATGAGCAGCCGACCTGTATCTGATATACAAACTCGGGCCGAAGGCGAGAGTTTGTATATCAGATACTATCCATCTTATTGAGTTCATTGACGAAGTAATATTAAAAATAAACATTGTCTAAGCCGAGAAAATCAAAGCTGAAGTTTATGTAAATCAGGACAAATCTTTATCCGATTTACAAACATTGATTAAATAAATTTTTTAATGAGCTAGATGGATTTATACAACGCCCACTTACCATCAAGTTTACTTGGCAGAACAATCAAAAGAACAAGCAAAACAAGAATCTGTGTCATCTTTATTGCCTATTTCTCCTGAAAGAATCAGTATGCAATATACATAAAAATCATTACGCTCGGGATTATTGCATACTGAGCATGCATGCGCATATACAGCGATCACGAGCTGCCTTAATAAGCGTAATATACAACAGTCGTCTAATGCACAAGAGAATGTAGATTATTTCAAGAAAAAAATTGATTGTAATTTAGGCCGTGGGCTGTTGACCAAAATTATTTCGCTTCGTGGCACCCATGTGGGAAATACTTGGTTTGGGGTTTATTTGAAAGGCATGTATAGGTACATCACTACCAAAAAAAGTTCCCAAGCAAAAAAGTTTCCCAATCCCGAGAAAATGGGTGATCAATGATTATCCTCTATTAAATTGTATTACAGCAAAAAAAATGGGAAATTCTATATTCAATTACAATAAAAATGACTTGCATCATTGGAAAGCGTATAAAAAAACCCGCATATAAGACTTTTAAACAGTTTTTTGAATTTTGAAATAGTCTTTGAGTTATTGCCGTTTTACATGTGAAAATTGGACCAAAAACTCGCAATAAAGACTGGGTACTAGGTCAAAAACGCGTTTTTGACAGTGTATAACTCGAAAACAATTTTAGATTAAAAAAAAACTGTTTAAATGTTTTATATATAGGTTTTTGTAAGCTTTCTGATAATGCAAGTCATTTTTGTTGTAATTGAATACAAAATTTTACATTTTCTTGCTGTAATACAATTTAATAGAGGATAATCACTGATCACCTATTTTCTCGGTGTTGGGCAAGTTTTTTGCTTGGGAACTTTTTGTGCTAATTAAGCATCTATGGTTCTATGAATTGAACCATAGAAAAACTATTTCCCAGGAGGGTGCCACAGAATTGCTTTTCTAGGCGCTTTTTCGCACAACAGCCGACGGCCTATTTGATCAAACCATACATACAGTTGGTAGCAGAAAGAAAACGTTTCCAAGATTTCGCGAAGGAAATTAATTCAAGTCATTTAAAAAAAGCGAAACTATTTTTCTATTTTTAACTCATTCAATTCCTCCATAATCTACCTTTTCTAGAAAGTATATTGAGATTTAGAATTTATTATTGTCCATAGAGGTACTTTTTTGAATCCTGTAATTTTCGCTTACAACCGTTCATTACAAAATACAAATTGGGACTTGGCGATTAAATTCAGATCGTTATTAATGGCGAGATCGGCAGTTTGCCGACGTGCACCGTCATTATTAGCGACTGAGCTATAATATTACTGGAAGAAGTGCTCTTATCTTTCCGCCAAGCAAACGAGTGTCCGCAAAAACCTGTTGGAATTTTGTGTTTACTGACGCCAGTAAACGGTGTTTAAACATATGTTTACATAGAGTTTACTGGCTGACGCCAATTGGTTCATCCGGCTCATGGCAATTACAACTGCTCAACTGCGATCCTGCGCTTGAAATAAAATCCTTCCCCTCTTGGTATTTGCACAAATTCTGAACAGTGTATAGACTTTGTATTTTGATTTTTGACTGGAAATCTTGATATTTTTGCAGTCGAGGAAAAAGTGCTTTAGTTTTAAGTTTGTTTTTGTATTTGGCCCAAAATTGTGCTTATATATTTGTTTTGTACTATATCGACCTCCTTAACCATGCATCTTGTTCAGGGAGTTCCTGCTTTGCGAGTCATAAAGGCATGATAATACTCCAATTGATAACGCTAAAATATTCTGCCAAAATGGAACAGATTGTTACTATGCCAGACCTAGCATGTGATAATGTTCCAATTAAATAAAAATAAATGAGGAATCCATTGAATTGCGCATGCAAATAAATCACTGAATTTGTTAGAATTTCAAAACGGAAGTAAATACATTTGCGTTATATTTGTGGAATAAAATTTCGAATTATGCTTATAGAATTTTTTAATTAAAATGATACTCGATTATTGGTTTCCTTTCCTATGTGATATAATTTGGGGTAATGGAATAATGTTAATTTAAGGTGGCTCCCTACAGTTTTACTGAGTTTGTGTCGCGGAAATTTTGTCCTGGCGGAAGATTAGTAGTGTTGTACGCAACACGCGTGGTCGAAGTTGCACGCGTGGCGGTTTTTTTCAGATTGCGTCGTGATATACACGCGCGAGCCTTGGTGGGATTGTCGGCTGGTCGCGCGTGGAAGTTGAAATCCTGATTTTCGTGACGTCACATAGATAAAAATAAATGTATTTTTCTCGTGTTTTCTTCAGTAAAATTTTTCAAAACTTCACAGTCACACTTTCCTGTAATCTTGAAATTCATAAAATGTGCAAGTTTTAAGAAAATCTTAGAAGCCGATTTTTTTAATTGCAAAAACAGGGCTTTTTGAGGATTAAAAAAATTCTCGTACGACTTTTTTTAAATGCTACCATTTGAAGGAATTATAGAAGAGATTATCCTGTACAAAAAATTAAAATTAAAGCTTAACGGACGATATTTTCAAAAAATTATCAAATAATCTGCAAATTGGCCCTTTTTAATTTAAAATCGTTTTGTTGCTATGGCAACGGGGATTTTAACGACAGTTTTTATATTTGTAATTCGCGATATTGTAGCAGTTATGTGGCCAAGTTTCGTGATCATACTTTACAAGATGATAAAATAAAGTTGTTTTTTAATTTCTCAAGAAAGCTGAATTAAATTAACGTTAATGATAAACATAGATAAGTAGTTCAATATCAACGTGAAGTAGTTATCGAATTAAAATTTATTCCACGTAAAAATTCAAAAAGATTGAATCCCTCATTATTTTATTTTTAACAAAGGATAGATCCGAGTTGTCCGAGAGAATATCTGGCGTGTTCGGTCAATTAGTATAGAATCCCAATGGAGGCACATTTTCCACGACTGACGATGAATCCAAATTTAAATTGCGTAGCTACATCCAAATTGAAATCGCGTAACAAAAACTAAATTTGTTAATACTGTCTATAGTTATTCTGACGGATTATATGATATATTCAGCAGAAAAAATTGCAATCATGATATAAATAAAATTTTATAAAAAGTGCCAACACTATAGAGTAGACATGACCGTTTCTAAGAATGCATGCGTACAGTATTATTATAGCTTTTATATAGATACTCTCCGTTTTTTTTTCTCAATTGAACTGGAAGGTTGATATTTGTTGACTGTAATAACTAATATTTTGAACAGTAGCTCTTCTTTCTTCAAAAACGGCTAATGAACTGAGAAGAGAAAGAATAGCAATACCTTACATACACGCGTTTCAGCAAATCTCTACAACCGGTACCCCTAATATGTAAACAAGGGCCTGTTTCCGCCCAATTTAGATCTATGAATTGAATACTTCTGAACTTTATAACAATACCCTTCAAATACTCCGACAATGTCAACATTTCTATGCTGGGTCATAGTAAACTTAAAACGTCAACAGGGACGCCGGAACTGGGGGGGGGGGGCAGGAGAGGCAGCCGCCCCCGTTGCCCTTTACCAGGAGGGGCAAGGGGGGCAAAGGTGCCCTTCCAATTTAAAGGATTGCCTTGGCGAAATAGCGAATTGTCAGAAATGTCAGCGCGATTCTTTTACAGATTTGCTTCGGAAAACGCAAGAAATGCAGTCATCGTCTCATCGAGCTTCAAGAATAGCACAATCGCCTGGCGGAGAACCCCCTCAGCCCCTATCATCGAATAAATAGAAAACATGATGAGGCGAACTTCAACTCCCAATGTTTTGTAAACATCTCTTAGTATATATCATTTCAAAAGTGCCTTTACACGAAAATCTGCCCCCCTTGCCTTCACATCGTTTCGGCGTCTCTGAACGTCAATTTCTAACGAACAAATAGTCAGCAGCAATAATTCAACAAATTCAATTAATCCGAATGAGTTCGAATTGTATGAAACTGTTTCTTTTTGTGTGTATCGCTATGCAGTAGTGAATATGCATACTTTACATGAAACACATTGCCAAATACAGTACGTCAAAACGAATTAGAATAGTAAAGAACATTATAGACTAAATAATAGAACAGCGCGGTTGGCAACGTAAACGAATACACACATACAGAATAAGTTTATTGCAGAATAGGACTGGCCGAAAGCGATTGATTTACTCACTTAGCTTAGTTGTTTGAATTTGATTGTAGCATGCTCTTCACTCAAATTAGGCTATATGTTGCCTGGAAGGTAACGATCGTCACAATTTCTCCTGGATAAATATTACTTTAATTATTCTTTAATTATATTCACTCCCATTTGCTGAAGTAAAAGCGAATTAGTATAATAGTGATTTAGTTTTTCGATCTAGAAAGAACTCTGGATATACGGCTGCACGTCTACACCAGATTGACTTACAGTTATGACTAAAATACGCAAGGCTATATTAAACTATATTACTACAACTACGCAAGGCTATACCAAACTTCGCAAGGCTATATTATCCGCATAATTGCGTTTTACAACGTTTCACAATGAAACTTTGGAAATTACTAATCTTGTGATGCTCTTTCGAGATGTAATGAAATTTTTATCTACATTTGTTTCGATCTAAATTTAGTCTTTAATATGCAAATGGTCCACACAGTAGGTCATAACGGAAGAATAATATAAAGAATACTGTAGACTAAACGATAAAACAGCGCAGTTGCATGGCAACGTAAACGAATACACATGCGCATGCAGAATAAGTTTATTGCGGATAGAACTGGCAGAAACCGATTGATTTATTCACTAAGTTGTTTGAATCTCATTATAGCATGCTCTTCACTCGAACTATATGTTGAAAGGCTACGATAGACACTATTTCTTTTTGATAAATATCAAACAATTCCTTTAATTATATTCACTCCACAATTGCTGAAGGAAAACGAATTAGTGATGTCAATAGTGATTAGTGTTTTGATCCAGAAAGAAAACAGGATATCTTGGACATGTTCACGATTGTTCTGTGCAATATGGAAAACCGAATGTATAAATGTTAATTGACATTATTATATCTACGTTCAACCAGTTTCATATTAATCTGACACTGCAATCGAGCAACGAAAAATTCGTTGGCTCGAACGGGATTTGAACTCCCATCTAACGAAACTAGTTTTTCGTATCTCTGAGGATGGTTCTGCGATAAAATTGAAACACTGCGCGTCCTCTAAGACAAGCGTTAAGTCATCACGGGAATATTTCGTGCACTTAAATTGGATAAGACTCGCTACCAATCCACGTTGACTCGATAGCTCTATCGGCAGAGCGGCAGTCTAGATACCCGAAGATGCGAGTTCAAACCCGATCGAGCCGACGATTTTTTCGTTGCTCGATTGCAATGTCAGATTAATATGAAACTAGTTTTTCCTATCTCTGAGGATGATTCTGAAATAGAATTGAAACACTGCGCGTCCTCTAAGACAAGCGTTAAGTCGTCACGAAAATATTTCGTGCACTTAAATTGGATAAGACTCGCAACCAATCCCCGCGGACTCGATAGTTCAATGGGTAGATCAGCGGTCTAGATACCCGAAGATGCGAATTCAAATCCCGCTCAAGCCAACGAATTTTTCGTTGTTCGATTGCAGTGTCAGAATAATATGAAACTAGTTGAACGTAGATATAATAATGTCAATTAACATTTATACATTCTGTTGTCCATGTATGCATGCATCAGCATACTGTGGTTTCCGAAGAATCTTGTGCATAATTAATATCATAAAAAGTAACATTATATGATATAGTTTGAGATTGAGTAAGTTAATGTATGTTAATCGATTGATGTAAGTTAATCTGGAGTATACGTGCAATATGTCCAGAGTTCTTTCTAGATCAAAACGCTAATCACTATTGACATCACTAATTCGAATTCGCTTTTCCTTCAGCAATTCTGCATGGGGTGATAATTAAAGGAATTGTTTGATATTTATCGAAGAGAAATTGCGTCGATCGTAACCTTCCAACATATAATTCGAGTGAAAAACATGCTATAATAAAATTCAAACAACTCAGTGAATAAATCAATCTGTTTCGGCCAGTTCTATCCGCAATAAACTTATTCTGCATGCATGTGCATGTGCATTCGTTTACGTTGCCATGCAACTGCGCTGTTCTATTATATATATCCGGCTATTTACTGTGATTGATTTATTGTGATTGGTTCGGTGGGTGGTCATCCTCACTGATCTCAAAAATATGGCGGACTGTCATAAATAGCGGACATTGATTGGTCCAATTTAATGTTTGCATTATAACGACAGCATGACGACAGCGAAATAGCAAACATTTCTTGATTTGATGATTGATAAATTTCTTGCAAATATATTTCATTTTTGCTCGCATTTTGGCAAGAGTTTGTAAATTTCAAAAGCTTAATTTCTCACAAAGAAAGGGCGAAAGAATCGGCTAAAAGAAGGAAGCCGACGTTAATGAAGGTAAGTTTGTTTCAAATATTGATTTTATAATTGCTTTAAACCCGATGGCTTTCAGCCCTTTGGCTTTGCGTATATGAAACAACCAAACAAGACAGCATATAATTTCAGTGAATGTATTATTAATATATTGATTCCCTTTTTTATTATATTGATTTTTTTAAATGAAAAAGAAAGCTAAGTTATTTGCATGCGAGAATTTGAAATCATTTTATTGCAAACTCAAAGTTTATCGATTAACGGATTAAATTCAACCTGTATCGTTTAAAGATTAAATCAGTGAACCTTATATTACGTATGGTAACATACCTAACATATATATACATGTTAGGAAATTGATAATTTTGTAATTAATTAAATGTGATATTTTTAGGCGATTTTTCATACGTAAGACTTCTTAAAAATTATCGTGTTACCATGACAACAACTTTAGATACTTTATGTTCGCAAAAAAACAATGGTTTTGTCAGCAAGGCGAGGGTTTCCCTGCATGCATGTATTTTCTAGT
Source organism: Paramuricea clavata (assembly GCA_902702795.2). Classification (NCBI taxonomy): domain Eukaryota; kingdom Metazoa; phylum Cnidaria; class Anthozoa; order Malacalcyonacea; family Plexauridae; genus Paramuricea; species Paramuricea clavata. The sequence continues at coordinate 16,828 of CACRXK020004116.1, forward strand.
TTGATCTATAATATTCTTTACTATATTTACATTACTAATTCGCTTTTCCTTCAGCAAGTGGGGAGTGAATATAATTAAAGCAATTGTTTGATATTTATCGAGGAGAATTTGTGACGATCGTTACCTTCCAGGCAACATATAATACGAGTGAAGAGCATGCTACAATCAAATTCAAACAACTAAGATAAGTGAGTAAATCAATCGCTTTCGGCCAGTCCTATATATTCGGCAATAAACTTATTTCGGTAATCGTATGTGTGTATTCGTTTACGTTACCAACCGCGCTGTTCTATTATTTAGTCTATAATGTTCTTTACTATTCTAATTCGTTTTGACGTACTGTAGCTACTGTAATTAGCAATGTATTGCCATGTAAAGTATGCATATTCACCACTGCATTGCGATACACACAAACTGTTTCAAACAATTCGAAATCATTCGCATAATTAAATTTGTTGAATTATTGCTGCTGACTATTTATTCGTTAGAAATTGACGTTTTAAGTTTAGCAGCATAGAAATGTTGACATTGTCGGAGTATTTGAAGGGTATTGTTATAAAGTTCAGAAGTATTCAATTCATAGATCTAAATTGGGCGGAAACAGGCCCTTGTTTACATAATAGGGGTACCGGTTGTAGAGATTTGCTGAAACGCGCGTATATAAGGCATTGCTATTCTTTCTCTTCTCAGTTCATTCGCCGTTTTTGAAGAGAGAAGAGCTACTGTTCAAAATATTAGTTATTACAGTCAACAAATATCAACCTACCAGTTCAATTGAGAAAAGAACGGTGAGTATCTATATGAAAGCTATAATTATACCGTGCGCATGCATTCCTAGAAACGGTTATGGCTACTCAGTCTATATAGTGTTGGCACTTTTTTATTCATATCATGATTATTGCAATTTTTTCTGCTGTATATAATATAAGCTAGAAAGATTTCTCCGCACTCGCACATATTTGTGCGTGAAATGAAAAGCTATAATCCATCAGAATAAGTATAGACAGTATAAACAAATTCAGTTTTAGTCATACGCGATTTCAATTTGTATGTAGCTACGCAATTTAAGTTTGGATTCATGGTTAGCCGTGAAACAGGTGTCTCCATTGCGCATCTATACTAATTAACACTACAGATATTCTCTCGCAGAACTCAGATTTATCTTTTGAAAAAAGTAAAATAATGAGGGATTCAATCTTTTTGAACTTCTACGGGGAATAAACTTTAATTCAATCACTACTTCATGTTTATATACAACACGTTATCTGTGTTTATCATTACGTTGATCACAGGCTTCTTGAGAAATTAAAAAAAAAATTATTATCTTGTAAAGTATGATCACGAAACTTGGCCACATAAATGCTACATGCAATATCGCGAATTACGAAAACTAAAAACTGTCGTTAAAACGCCCCAATGCCATGGTAACACAGCGAATTTAAAACGGGCCCATTTGCAGATTCTTTGATATGTTGTTAAAAATTTCTTCGCTAAACCTTTTTAATTTTTTCACGCAGTAATCTAATCTATATAGTTCCTTCAAATTATAGCATTTAAAAAAATCGTACGAAGTATTTTTAGTCCTGAGAAAACCCTGTTTTTGGATTAAGATTCGTAAGATTCTCTCTCACATTTTACGAACTTCAAGATTAAGATTACAAAAAAGTGTCACTGTAAAGTGTTGAAACATTTTATGGAAGGAAACACGGAAAGATACATTTATCGCGACCAACCGACAATCCCACGAAGCCTCGCGCGTGTATATCACGACGCAATTAAAAAAAACGGCCACGCTTGCAACGTCGACCACACGTGTTGCGCGTAACATTACTAATCTTCCGCGACACAGACTAAAACTTTAAGGAGCCACCTTAAATTAACATTGTTCTATTACCCCAAATTACATCATGTATGCAAAGGAAACCAATAATTGAGTATCATTTTAATTAAAAATTTCTATAAGCATGATCCAAAATTTTATGCCACAAATATACCGCGAATGTATTTACTTCAGTGTTCAAATTCTAACCAATTCAGTGATTTATTTGCATGCGCAATTCAATGGACACCTCACTTATTTTTATTTAATTCGAACATTATCACATGCTAAGTCTGGCATAGTAACATTTTGTTCTATTTTGACAGAATATTTTAGTATTACGAAGGTCGATATAATACGAAACAAATTTATAAGCACAATGTTGGGCCACATACAAATACAAAAACAAACTTAAAACTAATGCACGCAAAAATATCAAGATTTTTAGTCGAAACTCGATACACAAAGTCTATGCAATGTTCAGAATTTGCGCGAATATCAAGATTGGAAGGATCTTATTTCAAGCGCAGGATTGCAGTTGGACAGTTGTAATTACCATGAGCCGGAGGAACCATTGGCGTCAGCCAGTGAATTCTATGTATAGACATATGTTTAGTATAGTTCTTTGGCGTAAGCATTATGAAAATACATAGCCCGCGAGGAGGCCCAAGAGATCTGATAGTAGGCCTGCAAGCAAGGCCCGGTATTTTATACTTTCCCGCGTTCGCCCACGAACGCGGCATTCTGATTGGCTGTTTGCTGTAAGATTCTATAATTAGGTCAGTGATTCATCACAAAAGCTCTCGATAAGGATCGTGACTAAAACACCACACGAGTACATACGAGTAACATACGAGTAACACACAAGTACATACGAGTACATACGAGTAACACACGAGTAACATACGAGTACATACGAGTAACACACGAGTACATACGAGTAACACACGAGTACATACGAGTAACATACGAGTAAAACACAAGTACATACGAGTACATACGAGTAGAATACGAGTACATACGAGTAAAATACGACTAGTAAACTTGTTTTTGGTGTTTGTAGATTGAATACAGGCAAAAAGATCGTCTTCTCTGTCGAAAAACGTGGAATGGGGGAACGGGGAATGGAGGAACGGGGAATGGGGGGAACGGAGAACGGGGAATGGAGGAACGAGTAACGGGGGGGGGTCGAGCAATTATGAATTATTATTAATACGTAATATTAATCATATGTACGGGGGGAAAAGAACAGAAAAAAGAAACAGAAATTCGACAGGATAAACGGGAATCGGGGAATTACGAAACTATAAAACGGACTCTGGTGTCTTGGGAATTAGAAAACCGCTCAATGAATTAAAACTAGTAAAGAAATTTAGCGAAGCTTTCCTTTATTAGTACAGCGTATCATAAAAAGGTCAATCCACATTGCTTATGTCCGATCATTAAGTAATATTAATAATAATAACATTGCTTATGTCATTACTAATATACTTGCTATATAATAAAACAAACTTAAGGACTAGATGTAAGCCCAAGGCGGTCCTTATGCTCCACGGCCATTGCTATCCCCTTTAATAATAAGTAATGGATAAATTATTGCTAAAGGTGATCTACAGTCCGTATGTAAACAAAGTCTTTGTTTACATTTTTGTGTCCAAAATATTGAGCTTTATTCGACAACTATTTATATTTTCAAGCTTCTAGAGTATAATAAATGATCAAGAAACAACAATCAGGCTTTTCAAGAACTCAAAACATAGTTAAACTGTTTGTATCATAAAAGTGGGCTCATTTGTGCACATGCGCAGATCGGACTGTAGATCACCTTTAATATTTCTTTTATTTTTTTCTGCATTTTTTCCTTCTTTTATTTCAAATACAAGTATAATTAGCATAAATTTTAGAGCAAATTTAGACGCTCATAAAGCAGGAAATGGTATTTGAAAGGTTCAAATTTAAAACATTTTCTGGGGGAGTATGTCGGCCACACACCGTGGCCGTCGGCCATTGCTATCCCCCTCTAATATATTATCTAAGATCTCTTTTCAAAAAATACCCCCCACGGGAAAATCCTTAAAAAGGCCCTGTTGTCCTGTATTTCGGTCTCGGAACTGTCGTATGTCGTCACGGTATAAGTTAACTGTGTAGTTCGTATATTTGCCTAGTCACATGTTGTGATTGAGGCTATGTGAGGATTGTAAGTTTATCACCTAGTACTATTTTAAGTAGATGCAGTTAGTGAGTTAGGTTTTGTGCATGCTCACAGGGTTTTGAAAGCAAACCATGGCGTGAAATATGTGAAGCCTATGGTTTGTGTCATGTGTCTAACTATCTAGGTAGAATACCTAAAAGTAGATGTTGTACAAACTACAAAGTTGTGGTATATAGAATCTGGCAGACCTCCCCCGCCCCCTGTCTCCTATTTCTGCCCTTCCCCCTCGCCCCTCCATTCCCTCCGTTCCCCGTTCCCCCACTTCCCGTTCTCCCATTCTCCGTCCCCCCATTCCCCGTTCCGGGTTTTAAAGATAGCCGGTTTCAGTCTATTTTACGTTTTTCGACAGAGATGACGATCCTTTTGCCTGTATTCAATCTACAAACACTAAAAACAAGTTTACTAGTCGTATTTTACTCGTATTCTACTCGTATGTACTCGTATGTACTTGTGTTTTACTCGTATGTACTCGTGTGTTACTCGTATGTACTCGTATGTTACTCGTATTTACTCGTATGTACTCGTATGTTACTCGTATGTACTCGTGTGTTACTCGTATGTACTCGTATGTACCTGTGTGTTACTCGTATGTTACTCGTGTGGTGTTTTAGTCACGATCCTCGATAAGCTCAAAATTCGAAAATTGATCACTTTTTTCGATTATAAATGGAACTAGAACAGATTGTTTATTGTTTACTTGAAGGAAGAGATGTTTTTGCCGTTATGCCAATGGGGATTGCTTGTCGTGAGTGTCAGGTGTTGGAATAGCAACATTACGACTGGGGTAAACTACTAAACTATATAGTAACCTTTACTTGAGTTTCATTAATTTCAGACTTGATACGTTATATGTTCCTCAAGAAAATTATCTTTTGGTTGATGTTGAGATGCAGTTGCATCTAAGCCTATTCGAAACACTTTGCGATTTACAAGACTTCGCTCGGAGAGCGAAACAGAAAACGGTATTAAATTGCCGTTTGAAACGAAACGATCTGGACTCTGAACGCTCTCTTCTTTTCTGGAGTTCTTTACCAAATGAAATAACTGAAATAAATTTCGTACTTTCCGCCGCCAACAAGAATTGCACACACGATCTGATATGTGAGACAATTTATTTATAACAATGCCAATGGCGACAGTGAAGCACGCATAATATAAATGCTCATGTGGTCGCACGAATTCCCTCACGATTTGAAGTTTGAGACTGGTTTTCTGTTGAAATTCGTCCTAATTTGCCTGTTCCGATTTTAGTTGAAAATGAGCACTTGCAAATTTGGCAATTACTGACTGCGTTTCTTGCCTTTTTTGGAGTTAAAACGCTGTCATTTATACATTGTTTATGTTCTGAATAAGCAGAGAAAACCCCGCAACATTTTAATGCGAGTTTGTTTGTTAATATTTGGGTGCTGTCATTGGTTCTTTTTTGACAATTGACGCGCGAATGGGGCGCGTTATGAAAAGGGGCGTTTTACAAAATACCGGGCCTTGCTTGCAGGCCCACTATCAGTTCCCTTGGGCCTGCACGCAAGCTAGAAAATCCACCAAGTTTTTGCGAAGACTCGCTTGATTGGCGGAGGGGTAGGAGCACCTCCTCCAGTAATATTGTAGCTCAGTTGCTAGTAATGGCGGTACACGTCAGCAAACTGCCGAGCACGTCATTAAATTAATAACGAATTGAATTTAATCGCCAAGTCCCAATTTGTATTTTGTAATGAACGTTTGTGAGCGAGAATTGCAGGATTAAAAAAACACTTACCTCAATGGATATAATAAAAAATTCTGAACCTCAATATAATCACCAGAAAAAGTTGATTAGGGACCGGTTATTATTAAAGGAGAGGGGGTGGGGGGAAATAGGGGGAGCATATGTATAAATAAATGACTAGAAGGGGGGCTATTAATTTTTTCAAGAAACTAATGGGGGGGGGGGTGCAAATAAATTTGAAGGAATTTGCTTAAATAACCTGGTATCCATTTGGTTGTAAATTTTGCAACTAAATCACGGTCACTGATGTGAAATAGTCTGGGTTTATCTTGTCTTGTGTGTGCTGTGTTTCATCGTAAAGGATTTTATCTGTTAGTATATGTCATTTTATTTTATATAATTTTTAATCTCACATAAAATAGGATGTATAGACCCCTATACATTGTATAATGCTGTTAATATTACTGAATGTTACTCTCATTGTTGCTGCGCAGCTGCTATGGCAATACTTCGTACCATCAAGTCTAGTTGCAGCCTTAAACATGGTTACAATCGCCCAGACCAAATGGAAACCTGATTTTAGCGTTATATAAAAATACTCCTCGTTTAATTATAATTTTCTGCTAATATATATTTTTTGGTCGACGTTAATATCTTGCCAGTTCCATATTCTTATTTAGTAATCAACACTATAACGCCTGGAAAAGTAAAATGAAAGTGAGGGGGGAGGGGGGGGGGTAAAGAAAATTATTCTAATATGCAGGGGGTCATCATTAAATTTCTGCTCTTTTAGGGGGGAGGGCTTTTAATTTTAAAAATTTAGAAAAGAAAAAATTCCCCTTCCCCCCTTCCATAAATAATGACCAGCCCTTATGGAGGAATTGAATGAGTTAAAAATAGCAAAGTACCGTCGCTTTTTTTTAATTGACTTGAATTAATGTTCTTCGCAAAATCTTGATAACGTTTTCTTTCTGCTATCAACTATTATATCATTTTATTTCTCTAAACGTGTACTTGTAACACTACAAAGTGTGCCATGCATATAATATATTTACTTAGTCCACATGCAAGCTTTTCCCCCATCTCCAAGTCACGTGCCTATCGCTGGACACTATACCAATTGCATGTATGGGTTGGTCAAATTACAATCAATTGTTTTGTTGGAATGATTTACATTCACTTGTGCATTAGACGACTGCTGTATTACGCTTATTAAGGTGGCTCAATACAGTTTTTAAAAAAATGGAAAATTCATGAGTTAGATCTGCATTTTTGGACAATTATTACTTGTTGATAGACAAAAGGAACGTTACTTATATAAAAGAAAATCTAAAGAGTTTGAATTTTTGCACAAAAGTTGCGCAACTGGCGTTGCTAAGGCAACAATGACGTTTAAAGAAGGCGGATATTTTCGCTTTAAAGTAATTTAACTCGTAAACGACATCGGTGACTCCCATATTTTCTTTTAAAAATGATTTCTTTTAGTATAATCAATTTATTTTGACAATTTAAAAAAATTCTATGGAGGCGAAATTTTAAAAATTACGCAAACGTGATTATTCATAATAATTTTTTTGGCTTCACAGATTTTTTTTAAATTGCCGGAATAATTGATAATACTAAGAGAAGTCATTTTTTGAAATAAAATTTGGAGGTCACTGATGTCGTTTACGAGTTAAACTACTTTAAAGCCAAAATATTCGACACCTTGAAACGTCATTGTTGCCATAGCAACGTCAGTTACGCAACTTTTGTGCAAAATTCAAACTCTTTGGATGTTGTTTTATATAACTAAGGTACTATTTGTTTATGAACAAGTAATAATTGTCAAAAAATACGCATCTAAATCGTGAACTTTCTATTTCATTGCTCCGACAGCATTAGAGCAAAACTAATGACTTAATTATAAACGCAAAGGAAATTTGCATCATATTTTCTATTTACAAATGCGGTATGCTTGGTAACCAGGCTCGGGACCACTTTTTTCAAATCAGGGACCATTTTACCGAAATTCGCTAGGCTCTCTCGCTGAAGCGTTCCGCACAGCACACCCAGGCATAAAACTTTTAAGAATTATTTAAATATATCAAAGCAGCGAATAGAGAGAGATCCTGGGACTAGGCTGCAATATAATCCTAAACGTAATGATTTTTATGTATATTGCATACTGATTCTTTCAGGAAAAATAGACAATAAAGATGACACAGATTCTTGTTCTGTTCGTTCTTTTGAGTGTGTTGCCAAGTAAACTTGATGGTAAGTGGACGTTGTATAAATTCATTTATTATATAAACATAAGTGTTCTATAGAGTTTTTGGCCACTGAGAAAAATCGTATTTAAACACACGTAAAAAATACGATATATTTAGGTGTGAATTTTGTAAATTTTGTTTATATAATAAATATAAATCTTTGTCCGATTTACAAACATTGATTAAAATGCTCGTGTTAAACATGATATCTCACTCGTTCGCTGCGCACACTCGCGTGAGATATCATGTTCAACACTCGAAATAAATCTGGTATTTCCGTGCAACCTGCATGTATTATTCTCTATATAGCTCATTAAAAAATTTATTTGAATCAATGTTTGTAAATCGGATAAAGATTTGTCCTGATTTACATAAACGTCAGCTTTGATTTTCTCGGCTTAGACAATGTTTATTTTTAATATAATATTACTTTGCCAATGAACGCATATAAAGATGGGTAATATCTGATATACAAACTCTCGCCTTCGGATCGAGTTTGTATATCAGATACAGGTCGGCTGCTCGTGCTTAATCTAGTACTTAAAATGTACTTTGGGTTATTTACTAATTATCAAGATTGTGTTGCCATCTTACTTGTTTGAATAAAGTTGAAGGGTTTTGTAGAAGGAAATTATTTATTTCTAGTTTGTTTATAAACGTTTTGGACCTAAGCAGGAATAGTTGCGATTTTGATATTTATACCCATACTTTAACATCCCCGCCAGTACCTTTACATGAACTTGTGGTTAGAGCTCATCAACTCGAAATTCATTGCCATTGAATGTGCTTATCTAATATTCATATTCACATTCAGATTCACGACAAAACGTAGACTTTGTGGTGCTTTTATCCATGTTTATGCTAATATTTTTTAACTTGCCTTCGAGTAACACTTCGTTCAAATTCTTTTTTCGTTCCAGACAATCCGTTTTTCATCAGAAAATAAGAATTACAATATTTATTTTTAAGTGTATCAGATATTACCAAAAGTCCCGGCGTCCATTAATATAGACAATAATTAATTACGCAAGCCCTTATCATATGAAAGAGCAGCTGGTAAAGGAATTGAACACCGCATCTTATAAATTATTGTGACAGGGTGGGATCTGATATATGATCGGTAAAGTAATATGTATACTATTAAACAATAGCGAACCATATAGCCTTTATATTTTCATTCTGCGAGCATGTGCTGTTAAACTCTCTAGCAGAGACTGAATGCCCTAAGAGAGATAATCCATGAGTAGGGCCATGCTAAGTGGTTGATAATTCTCTCCAACATTGATATTACCGAAGGGTGATAATTCACCCTTTGGCCAATCTCTGACTCTAAGATTCGACTGATTATAACTATTTACTACGGGTCTGAAGTAGCTGCTATAGTTGACCATTGGTAACACTTCATCCGCACGAATACCCAGAACGTGCGTGCATTCCCCATTGACAAATAAAGCCAACTCCCGCAATAACTGTAATTAATTATATAGAAGACATCTTTTGCCATGAAAAGATAATACTAAGACTTGTTTTTGAACATTACCATCACTTATGCTACAACTGGACATAGTCAAGGAGGCAAGGGAAATTCTGCAATATAGAAACCTGAATGGGCGAAGAAAATTAACGAGCAGCTTTCCCACAAGGCTTCTATGTTACAAGTTCTCGATTAGCTCGCTTTCCTAGCCTTTGAGCAGTTATGTACAGACACGTTATGTAGTTCAAGGTTCTGCTTATTTTGAACAATAAAAGAAACAGGAAATAAGAAAAAAAAATTTCCCAAAATATTCAATGAATAATTCATTACGCTTGAACATTGAACACGAAACAAAATCGAAGATCAAATTCCGTGCACAATGCAATATAAATCGATAGCTTACGTCAAGAAAATATATCGTTTTAGGCAGATATTATAAAAGATTTTAAAAAAGATCTTGACTGACAAATTTTATGCATTTTGCATAATGCTATTTAATTAAACGAAATCGGAAACAGACGTTTGAATTTACGGGAGTATTTTACAATACCAAACGCGCATATGCATTATCAAATCTCGATTGTTGATTTTGTGTTCGCTACTCACTACTACTCATAGGATTTTCAACATCCAGCCCCATACATGACTACATGGTCGATGCATATAAGGTTTAAATATGAACAATATTTAACAATTATGTACATGTCTGTTGAAGGGTTTCCGCATATGAAAATGTCGAGCTATAAATGATTAGCTATAAATGATACATTATGATAAACCAAAAATGCAATCATGAGACCTTCTGCGAAGCGTTTCACCACCTAGTTATAAAGTCCAGTTTCAACGTATGAACTTTCCTTTCTAAATTCTGTATACAGTACATATAGTTACTAAAGTGATGCATGCTAGAGTGTAAACAAACGAAAACGATTTGGCATTCAATTCTATCGAACAAAATGTGTAACGAGCCGAGCTAACACATGTTACAGATGCGTTAGTAGTTATCTATCATTACGTTACAGATGCATAAAGTAGTTATCTATATGCTGGTATGTTATATTACAGCTGCTTGTCCTGCTGGTTGGCACAAGTACAAAGATAATTGTTACAAGAAGTTCCCGGCAGCTTCTTGGAATGAAGCCAGATCAGCATGTGCTCGTCAAGACGCTACATTAGCGCAGGTAGCAATTAGAGGTCTAGCAGAAAATACATTTATTACGAATGAGTTTGGAGGAGGCAATTGGCTTGGTATGTCTCAATGTCACACAAGCAGCACGTGTCTTCTAGACTTCTCACCGGCCCTGTGGACCAACTGGGCACCAGGTCAACCTGACAAGAAACCACAACGTCAACCTGGTCTAGATAATAAGGATTTTGCCGTTTTGATACAAACAGATGGAACATGGGCAGACCAACCGAAGTCGGAAAAACATCCACATATATGCAAGAAACCAGGTACAGTTCTTATGCGTAATGCATGTAAAATATACCCCGCTCATATTTCACGCGCGCTAGGTCAAACAATCTTATTCTGAAGATCATATTTTTCTCCCTCTTTTTTTCTCCCTTCGTTTTAATCCACAAATGATTACTTCATTAACTAGAAAATACATGCATGCAGAAACCCTCGCCTTGCTGACAAAACCGTTGTATTTTCCGAACATGAAGTATCTAAAGTAGTTGTCATGGTAACACAACAATTTTTTAAGAATATTCTTACGAATGAAAATCGCCTAAAAATATCACTTTTAATTACAAAATTATCAATTTCCCAACATATATATGTTAGGTATGTAATTATACGTAATACAAGCTTCAATTTAAGGTAAAATTCAACCACAAACAATTCACAAAACGTTTTAAAGTGTTCTTTATAAAACTAAACTGCCTTCAACTATTAAATGGCTTTATCGATAAACTTTGAGTTTGCAATAAAATGATTTCAAATTCTCGCATGCAAATAACTTCGCTTTATTTTTTATTTAAAAAATTCAATATAATAAAAAGGGAATCAATATTAAAGATACACTGAAATTATATGCTGTCTTGTTTAGTTGTTTCATATACGCAAAGGCCGTCGGGTTTTAAAGCCATTATAAAATCAATATTTAAAACAAACTTACTTTCGTTAACGTCGGCTGCCTTCTTTTAGCTGATTTTTCGCCCTTTCTTTCTTGAAATTTACAAAATCTTGCAGAAATACGAGCAAAAATGAAGAATATTTGCAAGAAATTTATCAATCATCAACTCATCAAATCAAGAAATGTTTGCTATTTCGCTGTTGTCATGCAGTCGTTATAATGCAAATTTTAAATTGGACCAATCAGTGTCCGTTATTCATGACAGTCCGCCATATTTTTGAGATCAGTGAGGATGACGACCCATCATTGGTGACCGACGCCCGCGCTCATTGATGAACTTTAGACTTCGCTAATGCTTTCGTTTCCTCGGGTGTAAATAGCCGGGGGAAATTAGTACCCTAGCACGGCGCTTCGCGCCGCCGGCTTGGGGATAACGAAGTAATCGTGGTGGTAAAGAGATGAAATGTACAGACCATCAAAATTGCGTTGAATTTGCCACGTATTCAATGTTACTGACCAAAACGAATTTACATACAATCTTGCGTGCATAGGCTGATATAATATTCGTCGGTAGTTAGATATGAAATAAACTCTAATATTCGCAGAAGTCTGCCTGAAAATTTCCCCTGCCATATGTCCTATACATAAAAACATCTCATTAATGATAACTGTTTGGATGCAAGGTCATGTCTGATGATGGACATTTCATTTTCAGAGGATCCCTGTGCAGATAACTTTTGCAATCCAAATGGAAGCACCTGTGTCAATGGAACATGTCAGTGTAAGCCAGGGTATTCTGGCGGATATTGCTATAGTAAGTATGATTTAAACATTTTCCCAACGTGCTCATGGTGAAAGAATGTTTTTTTTTCGAAATTTGAGTGCTCGTCGGGACATGGGACGGAATTGAGTTATTTTACTGAATCACGCGTGCAGAAGAGTTTTGGACAAAAGACAGTGGCAGCGCCAGGCCTCAAAAGTCGGGTGGGGGGGGGGTGCATTTGAGGGGCAAAATCATATTTTGGGGGGCAAGGTAACATTTTTAAAAGGTAGTGCTATTTACCCATGCCGTTGTCACATGATTTTTCCCCCCGCAGGAGATTCGCCCCCCTCACAAAAGGAGCGATATTCCTACAATTACCGCCCCCGGGAAACGAATATCCTAGGAATATCGCCCCCCCCCCAGAGGGGCGAATGCTCCAGGAACAGCGCCCCCCCCCCCCTTTGGGATATTTCCCCCCTCCCATATACGATGTGGTTTATTCAAATAATTTCGTGATTCTTCCATCTAATTAGTGCCTTAAGGCCATACATACCGGACGCTATTTGGCAACGCGACGCGAATTATCAGTTTTCAATGACACTTAACTTTAATATTTTTTATTGTTTTCCAAATATGCCGGACCACTTAGCAATTTTAGCTATTTGGTCTGCATACCTTGTAAAATTTTTACCCGTTGACGGTTTTATTTGTTTTTGAAAACTGAAAATTCGCGTCGCGTTGCCGAATCGCGTCTAGTCTGTGTGGAGATTAAAAGTTGAGATCAGTGTAATCGCAATTCAGTAATAATTTGAGATCAGTGCTCATCTTTGTTATCAGGGTAATCTCGTTCCAGTCAAAACATTAAAATCATTGCAAGATCGATGCGGTCCTATAGTTTGGAGATCAGTACTTATCCAGTACTAGGATTTATCCAGTACGAGATCAGTACTCTATGTGTTTGTCCAATATAGTATATATTTTATGTCATATGCTGGTCTGGGTTTGAGTTCAGTATATGTTGTATTGCAAATACATATTGGAATGTAAGAATTGCGGAGTGCTTATAATTCTTGACGTAAGTGTTTCCATTTCAGTCGGGCCATGTGATGCAGGTCCTTGCCAGAACGAAGGGACTTGTGAAGTTGGGAACGGAAATTACTCCTGTACATGTGTTAATCATTATTCAGGAAGAAACTGTGAAGGTATGAATCCAAGTCTTTGTTTGTTTGAGTTCTGTTTTGTTACATTATTTTTTGTATACCTAAACTATAGAATGCTAAAAAATAGTAACGAAACCACATTTTCTCAACTACTTATCACGGAATCATTTAACACTAATTATAAAATTGGAGAAAAATACGTTATACAACTGTAAACTAAATAGAATAATTTTGAACAAGATCAAAAAGTTAACAGATTCGGTAAATGGGAAAAGAAAGATAAATAAACGCGTTATATCGGTATATACTTTTGGGAGAAACTGGATTATTTCTTACGCGAGATGCATAAGAAATAGTATTAGGATTTACCTTTTTCAATAGCTAATATATGGATGCATATGAAAGTATTGATCCGTTAAATCGTTGCGTTTCACTCAATGCATGCAAAAGTAAAATAGAGTAAAGTGCACCTAAGATGATATAGCTTCCAATTTAAGGCAAATCAAACCAGGGGCGAAAAGAAAAAGGCATGGACATTTTGGTTGCTAATTAATTTTTTATTCAAAATTGTTGTCATGCAAGTCGGCGGGGGGGGGGGAGTGTTAAAAAGTATCCAAACAAAGAATTTTTCACTACCTTTAGAAATAATGTACCGTAATTTGATAAAATTTTGAGTAATATTTTTGTTAATTTATCAATTTTTTTCCTACAACCATTATTTTTCAATCCGAGAAGCAATATATTTTCAAAATTTGCCTAACGTAATGCAATGGACATACCCGACTAGAGAGACGTACCCCTAATTCCACATGTATTTACTTTCGCCCCTGAATCGACCGCCTGTGGAAACGAATTGTTTTTTGACCAAATTTTTGCAAACATAACAAAAAATGTTTATAGATGCTAGAATTTGTGTGCAAATCAAGTTATCTGCGACGTGGACGATGTGCCAAACATTTATTTTCGGCGATCTCGTAGCAGAAATTATTGGTTATTTTTTCAATTATAAGATCCAAAATTAGACTATATAATTCCGACAGCAAATTAACTGATTTTTTCACAGTTATTTTTCAAATTTATTTTTCGTTTAATTTGAACGACGCATCTGTCTTGTTTTCAGTGCCACCTCCATGTAAAAAGAAGAATCCTTGTGTAAATGGGACTTGTAAGGATATCAGTGCCGTTGATTACAGATGCAAGTGTAACCCTGGATGGATTGGAAAAAATTGTGACGGTACGTATTAATTCAATTTCTCGTTTCTAATGTAAATTTAAAGCTCGAGAAATACTTGCATGGTAATAGATATTAAATTTTGGTTTGCCTAGCTTCAATTAATCTTTTTTTTTTAAAAAAACAAATATTACTTGTCTACGAGATATTTCACAACCGGGTAAACGTTTTAAAAATTTACAAGAATATTCTAACTTCGTGCTTCTCTGCACGAATTATTGGTCATCACCGATGTCGATTTGATGGGACTTCCACTGCCGCTTCCGCTTCTATTAACCAGTCAAATACGTTTAATATGGCCAATTAACCAATCAATGACGTAATAAACCTGTGGGAGGTAAACGGTATTGGTAGCGGAATTTAGATCTGAATTTTCAATTGGCGTCTCAAACCGCTATACAGTAAACAGATGCATGAACGATCTCGTTTGAATATTACTTGCCGTGCCGTTCTTTTTAGCCTTAATAGAGGGGGACGGTTATAAAGTATTCTCAAGATGTACGTCCAGGTCACCACCTCACTACCTGCCTATGTTCTTTTTTCATGTTGGATTTTACTGATAAATTCGTGTAACAAAATATTAGAAATCCCCAAAGATGAGGGTTTTCCAAGGAATGTTATATTATGTCTTTACGTTGTACAAAACCAAGAATAATGTCCAATGATGAATAAAAAGTTAATATTCAGCATAAATAACATATTTTAGTTTGGGGGGGCTAAACTTTTTTTTCGTAATTAAAATTTTCTTCCTCCCCCCCTTCCCCCGACGCCACTTTTTTCGGACATAAACCAAAAAATTTTTCCAGACATATACAATATAACAAAACATTTTTCCGGACATATAACAAAAAATTCCGGATATACATTGTTTAAACAAAATATTGCAAATTTTTCCCCTTGTACGAAAATTTTCCAAAAATACCCTCATGAAATTTTCCTTAATTACCAAAGTTTTTCCAGAAAGAACAAAATTTTTCTGGGGGAGGGGGCTAAGCCCCTCCCCCCACTTTTACTTCTGGGGAGCTAAAGCTCCCCTAGCCCCGCTGTTCCGCCGCCACTGATATCTAGTTTTGTTTAAATTGTTTATTAACGATGAACAAACTATGGCCACAATTAATGCCTGTTAAAGTTACTATAATACATGTTTTTATTTTTTCAGATCTAACCAATTTCAAATCATTAATTAATAATAGTTAACTTTCATAATAATTATGATTCGAACATCTCCATTTGTTTCCATTTTAGAACGGCCATGCGACAGACGACCCTGTAATAAGGCAAAGAAATGCGTAGACAAAGGGTTTTCGTACAAGTGCGTCTGTTTGAAAGGCTGGACAGGCCCAAATTGTGACAAAGGTATGGATTATACATCCACACATGTATACTATTGCATTTAGTAACGGTAGTTTCCGGAATCAATTTACTATGCTGGTCAAAACGATCTCAGAGACTGCATTAAAACATTCGTCTGCGGTTTTATTTTACTATGAGACTGGAATAATTTGATCGCCCCCCCCCCCCTTCTTGACAAATA
>CACRXK020004117.1:0-33053 GCA_902702795.2 Paramuricea clavata
GGTACGCAACGCGGAGCAAAAATCACTCCGCTTTGGAGGTGATATGAAAAGTAATCCGGTATGTGCCGGAGCAGTGTAAACAGGCTAATCCGGTACGCTTCGGTACAAAATCGGTTTTGGCGTGTATGTTTTAATATTGTCGCCTTTATTTGCTCACTTTTACGATACTTTATAGCTGTTGTTTGTTTCGCCTTGCAACCATTTACTATTTCTGCCGAATACAAGTAGAGAAAACGATAATAACATTGACTTTTCGCTTTCGAAAGAGCAAAATTTAAAGAGATACTCTGAAATTTTGGATTAGAGCGAAACGAAGCAACGTCTGGTGGTCAAGCTTTTTAAACAAAGTTATAATTTACAAAGAAAACGGGTGTTACTTCTTGTTTTTAATAAATTTTGGTATATTGGCTACTTGTTTCCATGGCGACAGTGTAAGACATTAGCTGGCAACAGAGCGAAGCGGCATAGTGTAAACACCCTTGATTTTTTACTTCGGAGTAAAAATTAATCCGGTATGAAAAGTAATCCGGTATAGTGTAAACGGGGCCAGAATGACAGAATATTCAGCCCAAATCAAATCGAAATCGGGCTTTGCATCAGAATTCGATCCGCAACTCACTCAGAAATCGAGTAAAAGTAAAACGCGATGGGATTAATAATACTGAATGTAAACAAAACATTTAATACATACTGTACAGAGCCGGATTTCAAAAACTTGCAAATAAGATCTTTTTTCATAGTCTTAGAGAAGAATAACATAATTACAGAATATTCAGCCCAAATCAAATCGAAATCGGGCTTTGGCACTTTGCATCAGAATTTGATCCGCAACTCACTCAGAAATCTGCCTCGTACGCAGGCGTCTCTTTCTAAAAAAACAGTGATGCGCATATGACGAGTTTACATGAAGTATTGTAGTGGGGAGAGATGGGCGAAGGGGCTGATGGGAAGACCCTTCCCAACAGCCCCTTCGCGCGTCGCATGCCTGAATACTTCATGTATAATTATTTAAAGGGTACACCTCATGGGTACGAGCCGTGGTACGAGGCAGGGATAACACATCTATAGTCATAATTAATAGTACACAAAAGTGAAGCCGGAAGTCACCGGCCGCTACCTAGCTGCGAACAGGCTCTCAAGCTGAATTGAGAGCCTGCATCGATGACTAATGACTTGAATATCTGCCCCGTAACGTTCGTTTTTCCAAATATGGAATGTCTATCCTTATATGGTGTTGTTTACAACTTTCGTGCAAACTAAATTTAGACCGTGCAAACTAAATTTAGACCGTACAGTTTATACTGTTTTTCGAAATATAAGATATTCAAGCAAAAGTTCAAATGTTTTAAATACTGTTTTCTCAAAACAGAACTGATTTCGTGCTTTGAGATAAGATGGCCAAGACCAATTTGATCAGTTAATGTGTTTTTTATGCATAGTGCTGCAGTTGACATATATAGAGCTCAGCGGAAATATATAAATTATAGCAACTGACCAATGAGAATTTCGCGTCACGATTTAAGACGCAGATATTCAAATTCATTAGTCATCGATGCAGGCTCTCAATTCAGCTTGAGAGCCTGTTCGCAGGCTAGCCGCCACCCGATTCAAGGGTCCCACTTTTGTATAGATTTGTATTACATAATTTTTCGCGTTTTTTGCCTTGGCTACGTTTCTGACCGGGCCAATTTTACAATCACAAAGATAGAAGCATACAAGAAGAATTTTGAGCAAAAAAATTGGAGTATTATGGCTTTATAACGCCGCGAAACGGGATTTACAACTTTGAAGGAGTGGAGAGCCTCAGACTTTGTTTATCAACACGAGCTCGTTTTGCTACTTTCATACAAAATCAACTCAAAATATACGGCAAGAATTACTGTTACTGGACGAATATTCTCGGGAAATTTGAAGAAATGAAGCAGCTACATTGTGAACAAAAGCGTACAGAGGTTAGTTTTAAAATACCTTGACGCTACTTTTATGATTATATGAATTAAAATAACATTAGGCCAATGAAAATTGATATCATGCTTCTCGTCCACAATTTTCAAAAATTTGGAGCGGGATTTTTTTCATTTTTCATTATTTTTTGTATTTGAATTCTGCTTGTCAATAATTTACTTAACCCAGTAAAAACCCCCATAAAAATCTGAAGTAAATCGGTGTATAATTCATTTTAATTTAATACCAGGGCTGACATGAAAAATAGAGGCATTCTGCCGACAGCCTCGTACCCAGGCGCTTTGGTTTGTATACCATGAAATCGATCAAATTAATCCACGCGGCCCACGCAAAGCCGCGCAAGCCCAGAACAACACATAGCGCTTGGGTACGAGGCTGTTCTGCCGAGTAATATCTTTAGAAAGATACAATTTTAGTTGCGCTTGCGGAACCCAGCATAAAGCCTGGTTCACATATGCCTGCGGTATGCCTGCGACTGTATCATTATGCCTCTACTTGCCGCCGAAATACCGGTAAAGTTGAACTCAAGTCAACTTTCCCGGCCTACCGCCGATGTAACTGTGCCACTGGAGGCAATCGGTGAACAAATATTCACATAATTCACGTTTTAAGCTACCACCGGCATCGTCGCCGGTACGTCGCAGGCATATATGTGAACCAGGCTTAAGACTTCGATCTGGAGATCAATTTGCTGTTTTATTAAGCCTATTTTTCAAAAATAATGAATAATGAAAAATTTTCGTGCGGCAGATAAATCCCATGCGGGCGGGGACGAGAACCATGATATATGGCGTTCCGTTACGGACAATATTATGAAAGTTGTAGATATCATATCAAAACCAATATTAAAATGCCAAAACTCGCAATATAAATATGAAACGTTCCAAATAATATCAATGCAAGTCGTCAAACGTTATACCAAAGTCATGGACAATTTATATTAAGAGCTTGTATTAAGGTATATAATTTCCACAGTCATTCCTATTACCGTCCTTGAAGACTGGTGTTACTTTTGCTAACTTCCAGTCGTCAGGGAATATAGCGGTCCGTAATGACAGGTTGCAAATATCAACCAATGGCCCAGCAATATTGTGTGTTCCGTCTTTTAACAGTCTTGCACTAATTCCATCCAGTCCTGAAGATTTTTTTGACTGAATGAGATTGAGCGCATCAATTACTTCATCTATAGTAATGAAGTTAAAGTTAAATATGTCATCATGCGTAACAGTCATAAAGCTTAGCGGATCAATGTCACCGTCCTTAATTCCTTCGGACAATTTACTACCTATAGTTGAAAAATATTCATTAAAACCGGCAGCAATCTTCTCTTCGTTTATTACAGTTTCGCCCTCAAAATTAATTTCCCTTATTTGACTAGTCTTGGATTTTTTATTCAGAAGCTCATTAATAGATTGCCAGCTTTCTTTGCTATTGTTAGAATTACTTAATGCTACAATTTACGATGGATCATGTACTATAATTAATAAACTTTCAAAATTACAAAGGAGAGCTGCGCGTGTAATTACTTCAAGTACATACGAATTCGTTCCTCCCAAATCTTGAAAGACCTTAATTGGAAACCAATTGAAGATGACTTAAAAAATAGGGAAACTGTTATGACATTCAAAGTTTTAACCGGGCAAGGACCGGATTATTTACAGCAATTATTTACTGAGTGCAATAACGATAATTACAGTCTAAGAAGTAATAACACAAAATTGGCACTCCCAAAACCAAGGACTAATTTCTTAAAAAGAAACTTCTCATATAGAGCGGCAAAGTCCTGGAACGAATTATCTAATGATATAACTGAAGATTTCTGTGAGCTATCAGTTAACGCTTTCAAACGGCGACTTGATAAAACCGCTTAATTGGTTGGATCATTTGATTATACATTAATTATACCTTAATTTAGTATTGTATCATAGTAAATAGGATTTCGTTTTTATTACACGGCCCTTTGAAAACCAGTACCTCTTGTAAATATAAAGTTAGTTTTTAATAGTTACTGAATAGGCTACCGTGTATGGAAAGCGATTTGGTGCAAAATTCAAGCATTAAAATTCTACCAGTTTCAACAAACGCCGATCAACATCAACCGCGTTTTTATCATACATTCAACAAACCGATTCAACGTCAACAATAATTCCGTTCCAAATTCAACTATTAAAAAAGCCTTCTATGTCAACACCGATTTTTGTTTCACAACCAACACGAGTTTCCTTCAAGATCAACCTTAAAATTTGTGCCAGATTCAAGCAAGCAAAATTTCAATCAACAAAACCCGAAACGCTGTCAACAAATCTCGAAACGCTGTCAACAAATCTCGAAACGCTGTCAACAAACCCAGTGTTTCCACTACAAAAAATAATTTCCTTTTAATAACCCGAAATTTCCTTTTTTCAGCAAAATTTCCTTCCAAAATTTTTATCAAAATTGACAGATTTACCTGGTAATTAACATCAAAATTCTAGTATTGAAACACATTATATTAATTTATAGTAGATAACTCTGTATTTTGCAGGTTAAAATCAGCTCATTTTCATCATCCTCTAATATATGTCCTCCCATGGAATTTCCCTCCCATTTAATTGACTCCCCTTCTGGAAATTCCAGGTGAAAATTACTCTTCCCCTTGGAATTGCAGAGCCTGGATCCCCCTTTCCTGGATATTCCAGGGTTAATGCACCCCCTCCCCTGCAAATTACAAGATTAATGTACCCCCTCTCCTGGAAATTTGAAAGTTAATGCACCTCTTCCCTGGAAATTCCAATGTTCCTCAACAGGGGGGGGGGGGGTGCCGATAATAATTGGAATAGCCCATTTGAGTTTCCTCATTTCTAAATCATGATCAACAATGACAACATCGCCATCATTAATAGATTCATTTTTTGCTCCAAAAAGCTCGAGTAAGTCGAATTCTATAAAAAACAAATGATACAATCATGAACAATAGGTTTGAAAAGCTGGCTTGTTTACGTCACGTTCGCGCCATATTTCCTGTAGAGTATTGAACTAAAAATAAGTAGTAAATAGTTATTTTTTGTTCGATGCTGTAGAGTCCTCTTTTCCCACGATTGGCGACAACAAAAGCAAAAATACCCCATTTTCAAACAACGATTGGCAGA
The DNA here is from genome assembly GCA_902702795.2 of Paramuricea clavata. Lineage (NCBI taxonomy): Eukaryota > Metazoa > Cnidaria > Anthozoa > Malacalcyonacea > Plexauridae > Paramuricea > Paramuricea clavata. The sequence continues at coordinate 5,094 of CACRXK020004117.1, forward strand.
CTGCATTTATTTCCCGCACGGGGGGGGCGAGTCGAGGACATCTTTTTACCAGCTAAATTGTGACCCCCTGGAATTGTGGAACATCCACTCGATTTTGGTCTCTAATCACCCCACCCCTCGGATTTCTGCAGTCTTTTTAACCCCTCCCCCTGGACTTTCTAAGGCCGTTTCACGGAGGAATTTGATTGGTTGTTCATATGGAATGCGCAGTTCAGTCTTAAGACTAGACTCCACTCAGGAAAATTGTCCGTGGATTAGAACGGACAAGAAAATTTTTCTTTGTGTTAAAGTCATTAGTTCCAATTATTAACCCAGAACTCACAAGATAAAGAAAAATTATCTTGTCCGTTCCAATCCACGGATAATTTTCCTGAGTGGAACAGGAAACTAGCCTTAAGCCAGGATTCCTGGCTTTCGGCAACGGATTATCCTAGATCCTCACGTTCCTTCCCGAGGATCGCAGGCTCAGGGAACGAGATTGAGGCCTTTTTTACACCACTTCCCCGGATTTTTCATTGTCCTCAACCCCCTCCCCCTCCCCTCCCTGTGCGGAAAATAAATGCAATCTTCCATTACTCGTCGGTTTCAGGGGGTTATTTATGTTTAATAGGAAGAGTAACCCTTACTGAATACAGTGTGAATTTTATTGAATTTCCCGATTTATAAACCCCCTGCGTGTATCAAAGCCGTTTTCGTGTCATGGCAATATACCCGAAATATACCCCATTTTCAAACCAGGATAACTTGTCGGTTGGAGGAGATTATTAGTGTTTTAAAGTATCAGCTAGAACCGTGACCTCCCCAAATTCAATGATGTGAACTGTCCTGAATTTCCCGATTTATAATCAACCACATCAATTATTATCCGCACCCCCATCCCCCTGTTGAGGAACCTTGGAATTTCCAAGGGAGGGGGTGCATTAACCTTGGAATATCCAGGGAACGGGGATCCAGGCTCTGATATTCCAAGGGGAAGAGCATTTCTCACATGGAATTTCTAGAGGGAGTAAATTAAATGGGAGGGAAATTCCATGGGAGGACATATATTAGAGGATGATGAAGATGCCTGATTTTAACCTTCAAAATACAGAGTTATCTACTATAATCTACTGTCCAGTTATAGCCTTTAATTAATGTCACTTACTGTAATATCCTTGCCGATCGGGTCCCCCCAAAATATTCGACTTAGAAAAAATATCGGACAAGAGCAGACGTACCGAAAAAATATCGAGCAATTGTTCAAAAGCTCTGAACGACAGAAAAAGATCGAGCAGCATTTGGAGGTTAATTAAAACAATTATCGTGCCCAATGAAAATCGACCCCTGCATCAAATGGTCGGCCTTATAATAAATAACATTTCTAAAATCCATATATAGAATAGTCGTCGCATGAAAATATAGGTCATTGTTAAGTGTGGACCTCTTAGGTATATAAGTAAAAAAGGAATATTTTAATTATAAAATAACAACATTAGAAAAGTGATGGGGGGGGGGGACTTTTTTAATTTGTACGAATATTTTTTAAAAATTTATATATTAATTCCTTGCACGAATTTTTCTATTTCAACTTATAATTTTCGCTATTGGTGCACGTATTTTTTCCATCTGTTTCCCCCTCGTGATTTTTATTTTTGCTTTTTCCACCCCCCCCCCTCCCCTCTTACAATATTTCCAAACGTTTCCCGAGAAAGACGGCGAATAGCCTATCATACATACGAATTGAATGCTAAAGCCATTCAAGCGGGTGAAAACATATTCTTTTACAGATCCAAGAGACTAAAGGCCATGTTACACGGTGCAATTTTTCTTGCAACTTGCAATGCAATTCTACTCTTGAGAGATGTTAATCAGTGAAATCAGTGACGAATTTTCGATATGTTGAGAAAACATCAACGGAGTGTAATGAAGACTCGTATTTGGCAATTTTACATCTCTCAAGAGTAGAATTGCATTGCAAGTTGCAAGAAAAATTGCACCGTGTAACATGGCCTTAAGGCTGATATACTTTAATTTAGGGTATTATAATTGGTTGCGGTAGTAATGTGTTTATAAAATGCTCCGTCGTCCGCCCTCTGCCGTTCCCGTCCGCTTTTTATCTACAAGTTTGATATTTTTTGTGTGCGTAAGAATTTGATATTTTTTGTGTGCATAAAAATTTGATATTTTTTGTGTGCGTAAAAATTTGATATTTTTTGTGTGCGTAAGAATTTGATATTTTTGTGTGCAAAAATTTGATATTTTTGTGTGCGTAAGAATTTGTTATTTTTTGTTTGTGAAATTTGATATTTTTGTGTGCGTTAAATTTGATATTTTTGTGTGTGTGAAAATTTGATATTTTGATTACGGATTTTAATATTTAATGCGTGCGTCTATATATTTGTTACAGATGTTTTGATATAAATTGTCCATGACTTTGGTATAACGTTTGACGACTTGATATTATTTGGAACATTCCATATTTATATTGCGAGTTTTGGCATTTCAATATTGGCTTTGATATTATATCTACAACTTTCATAATATTGTCCGTAACGGAACGCCATACATGATATCAATTTTCATTGGCCTTATATTGAGTCATCGTTAATTTGGATTAAAAAATATTTGATTGTCACTTGTCTTCCTACTTTAAAACATATAAAACTTCTCGACAAGTCAAGGGAATGTTCTTGACAAAGTTGACATTTAAAACTGTTCCTTAAAGGTGATCTACAGTCCGTATGTAAACAAAGCCTTTGTTTACATTTTTGCGTCCAAAATATTGAGCTTTATTCGACAACTATTTCTATTTTCAAGCTTCTAGAGTATAATAAATGATCAAGAAACAACAATCAGGCTTTGCAAGAACCCAAAACATAGTTAAACTGTTTGTATCATAAAAAGTGGGGTCCTTTGTGCACATGCGCAGATCGGACTATAGATCACCTTTAATTTTCATATAATTTGAAAGTAGTGTCAAGGTATTTTAAAACTAACCTCTGTACGCTTTTGTTTACAATGTAGCTGCTTCATTTCTTCAAATTTCCTGAGAATATTCGTCGAGTAACAGTAATTCTTGTATATTTTGAGTTGATTTTGTATGAAAGAAGCAAAACGAGCTCGTGTTGATAAACAAAGTCTGAGGCTCTCCACTCCTTCAAAGTTGTAAATCCCGTTTCGCGGCGTTATAAAGCCATAATACTCCAAATTTTTTGCTTGTATGCTTCTATCTTTGTGATTGTAAAATTGGCCCGGTCAGAAACGTAGCCAAGGCAAAAAACGCGAAAAACTACCGTCTGTAATACAAATTCTATACAAAAGTGGGACCCTTGAATCGGGTGGCGGCCGGTGACTTCCGGCTTCACTTTTGTGTACTATAGATGATCCAGTCTTAGTACAGATCAGTGGGGTAGGCGTTTATTTAACGACGCCCTTTCTTCTCCCGCCCGCCCTAAACGCCTGCTACGCAGGCTAAGGAGGAGTTAATCATATTGATTCACAATTTTTGGTGAACACAGGTAATAATCATGTTTCGCTCGCTATTCTGGTTTAAATAAATGATTACAAAGCCCAGTAGAATTGTAATCAAGACCCAACGTTTCGACACTCCAGTCTAGTGTCTTCATCAGGGGTGATCTAAAATTGCAATCGTGCTTCTTAAATACCCAAGGGATGACGTCGCCTGCCAATGAGATGCATATATTCCTCTGGCAAATAGGCACCGTCATCCCTATGATTATCGCGAAAAGGCTTTTTCACTGTTGAATAACAGGTGAGAATCATTCTGGACAGCGGTAGCCAACGCTCTTATATAACTAATCGAGTAAGAAATCAGCTAAATTTACCTACAGAGAAAACAGAAACAATGGTGATAAAAACATTTGGTTCAGAAGAAGAGAGAATTCAAACCTGTGATTCTGTAAAGTTTGTATTGAAATCGCAACATGACCAATCTGAGATAAGTCTGTCCGCCTATGCAGTACCGATGATATGTGAGCCACTGCAACATCAGTTTACTTCTCAAGCCCATGTTTCATCGTTTCTCCAAGAACTCTTTGTGATCTTTTACCTTCGATTTTACGCTTGGCTTTTGCAGTGCCGTTGCCAAGAGAACAATTGCAGCTTTCAGCGCTATGTGTTGTGTTTGCGATGCGTTGTTCCAATCGTTTATATGTTGTGTTAGCTGGTCGATAAAGTCTCGCCCAGCTTTGCCATACGGGACGAGAAAAGTATTTTTACGCCATCGCGTAATTTCATCGTATGCATTAATTATGGTTGACGAGTTGACCGTATTATTGAGCCGTCCGCTCTGCGTCCCCAGATGGTAATCGATGGTATATCAACAGCAACATAGTCGGGTAGACGTCCTGCTTCATGTATGCCGGCGTGTGGTTCACCAGGACAATCATTAGTCACTTCAAAGCCCTCTACAGCTTCGGTTTCTTGCCGTATTATAATAATAATAATAATAATAATAATAATAATAATAATAATAATAATAATAATAATAATAATAATAATAATAATAATAATAATAATAATAATAGTAATAATAATAATAATAATAATAAGTGGCATAGCTGAATTGGCCAAAACCTGTGACCCCACGAAGCGAAACACCGTTCGACTCTCCGCTAAGTTTTACGACCCGTTGGGATATATGTCACCAATAACTGTCCAATTTAAACAAATGTTCCAAGAGTTATGCGAACTGAAGTAAAGTTGGTTGGGATGATGAGATCTAACATCCGATAAGAGTAAAATGGGAGAAACTAGTAGCAGAACTACTGAAGATGAAACGCATTCTCCTTCCCCGTTGCTATTTCTATAATATAAGCGAGAGAGTAATTTCTTCCACCATCCATGGTTTCTGTGATGCGTCAAAGATGGCATATGCCGCGGTGACCTATTTGGCAATTAGAACTGCCAGCAATACTTACGTAAGATTTTTAGCATCTAAGACAAGAGTCGCCCCCATTGACAAACAAACTATTCCTCGATTGGAACTGTTATCCTGTCTCATCCTTGCAAGATTACTTAAAGACGTGGAGGAGGCCTTACGTCTGGAGTTACAATTGCAAGATTCAGTTTGCTGGACTGATTCGAAAGTAGCGTTGTTCTGTTCTGGATCAAGAACGAAGATGAGGAGTGGAAACAGTTCGTGCAGAACCGACCAATGGAAATCCGAAATCTGGTAAGCCCGAATTCTTGGCGACACTGTCCAGGCAGAGATAACCCAGCTGACATACCTTCAAGAGGAATAAACCCTTCAGAGCTGGTAGACAGTATACTATGGCACAGTGGTCCAGATTGGCTAGGTCAAACTAATACTGAAAAGCTTGAAGACGGTGACGAGCAATGTGTACCACCAGAAGAATGTTTAGCGGAAATGAAAATAACGAAACCACCAAGTTTATCAACCCTTACACTGAGCAATTCTTCACATGGCCTCGACGAAATTATAAGGTGCGAGCGATTTGGAACCCTGAAACGACTTCTTCGGGTGACAGCGTATGTTCTACGATTTGTGAAAGCAGTGCAACACAAGAAGGACGGTAGAATTGAAGGTGGTAGTTTTTAAGTGCGAACGAAATTGATGAAGCTCACACTGTGTGGATGAAGGAAATGCGACGAACGTTGCCTGAGAAAGGGGAATTTGAACACTGGAAGGTTCAGTTTGATCTTTATCTTGACGGAAAAAAAGGCATGGAGATGCAAAGGAAGATTGGGAAGGGCGAACTTGCCATTAATAACGAAGCATCCTATCATATTGGACAAGAATCATTATCTCACAACCCTAATCATTCGGGAGTGCCACAAGAAAGTGAAGCATAATGGCGTAAAGGAGACCCTGGCTGATTTGCGATCCCAGTATTGGCTTGTTCGAGGAAGACAGTTTATTCGGACACAACTGGGCAAGTGTGGTACTTGCCGCAGGTTTGAAGGAAAGTCTTACCAAGCCCCACCCGCACCTCCGCTGCCAGAGTTCCGAGTAAATGAGGCACCACCCTTTACTGCGACGGGCATAGATTTTCTCGGTCCGTTATACGTGAAGACGAGAGAGGAAAACCCAAAAGTCTGGATCTGTTTATGTACATGTTGCGTAGTCAGAGCACTACATTTGGATGTCGTGCCAAATTTGACGTCAGAAGGATTCATGAGGAGTTTCAGAAGATTTACTGCCCGAAGAGGAATACCATCAACTATTATAACGGACAACGGTGGGACATTTCAACCCACGGCGAAAGAAATTACTACCATTTTAACTCATCCTGACGTAAATAAATTCTTTGCTGGAAAGCGCATAACATGGCATTTCAACTTGGAAAAGGCCCTTTGGTGGGGAGGCTTCTTTGAAAGGCTGGTCAAATCGACGAAGAGATGCTTAAAGAAAACCTTGGGAACGGCTAAACTCACGTACGAAGAGCTCCTCACAGCAACGGTTGAAGTCAAAATGATCCTCAATTCTCGCCCTCTGTCGTATATTTCCACAGAGGACTTCGAAGAATCGCTCACGCCTTCACATCTGCTGGTAGGACGAAGGCTATTGAGTCTGCCAGAACCCAACTACAATGAGGACGATCCAGATTTTGACATTAAGTTAGATACGGATGATTTAACCCGGAGGATGAGACATTTAAGTAATGTTATGAATCATTTCTGGTCGAGATGGAGGAATGAGTACTTGATGGAGTTGCGAGATTCTCACCGAGTTGAGAAACGGAATGGAAATGAAACCGTCAGTCTTGGTGATATTGTCGTAGTCCACGAAGAATCACGTCCCAGAGGACTTTGGAGATTAGGAAAGGTTGAAAGTTTAATCTCTGGAACTGATGGACAGACAAGAGGAGCTGTAGTAAAGGTGTTTTCAAAGAAAGGAAGATCAACCACCATAAAACGACCTGTTCAGCGACTCTTCCCCTTCGAAATCAGATCTACAGCCAGAGAAAGTGAATTACCTGTCGAAGTCAAGGAGGATGACAAACCAGAAGTGACGAGAACAAGACCCAGGAGAGCAGCAGCGATCGAAGCGGATAACCGAAGAAAGAGATGGATCGAGGACCTTGATTTATGACATTGTAGAATATATGTTGACAATTATAGGATTGAACTTTGGATATTTGGTTAGTTTTAACCATGCTGCATATACAATTTATTTCTTAACATTATTGAACTACTAAACTGTTTTAGTTATAGATTTGTTGACCAACGGATTTGATTGGTCAACGGGGGGAGTGTAAGAGAAGACGGGAGTTTATTTTTCATAGTGGAAGTTGTTATTGTTAAGCGGAAGCATGGCGCATGCGTACAAAAACCCGAACACGAGAAAGAATTGTACGAGAGGGAATTTATGTGTTTATGTTGTGTTTTATGTAATAAATTTGTACAAAACCAGTGCATGAAGTGAGTCTTTTGAATCTGAGAATAACTCAATATAAAGGAAACAATTCTACATATCGAACACTAGCCTGATCAGCGTTAGCTGGTTTTCATGAGGGGCGTGTATTGCAAAATACATAAAGCTACTTACAAATTATGATAAACATTAAAGATATTACTTACAAGTACAAAATAAAATACAGTCACAAATTAATACTAACACGGATTACAGATTAATACAAGGGCTACTCAGAAGGATTATCAAATACAGAAAAATACATTGAAACTAAATTATTTTAAGATAATCATTTGTCAAGGTGAGTCAGCTTCAACTCGATCGTTGCGAGTTTAAAATCCTTTTAAATGTGTTAATGGAATTTGCATTTTTTTGCTTTAATAGGTAAATTATTCCAATGGATAGCTCCATTGTATTTAAAACTCCTTCTACCGAAATCTCTTTTAGGTTTTGGAAGTGCCAAGTCGGTAGCACGATTTCTAAGGTCATGCAAGGTATCACCTTCACGGTGCAATCGGAAGGATTGTTTTAGATTGGGGGCGGCATGACCATTAATTATTATCTTATACATAAAGATCGATTTTGTGTAGTTACGTTTTTGATCCAGAGTTTCCCAACCTAGCGTATTAAGCACATCAACTGATCGAGTATCGTAGGTGGACCCAGTTATCACTCTCGCAGCGCGATTTTGAAATTTTTGAAGCTTATCCTTGAGACCAATTCCACAGTTGTCCCAAAGGGGACTGCAGTAATTAAAATACGGTTGCACAAGGGCATTGTAAGTTAGTTTTAGTGGTTTATACAGACTTCAAAGAAAAGATTTCTATACGATTGCTCATGTGAGTCATGTCTTTGTTCCTTCTCATTTTTATCTTCGATAACAAATCCAGTAAGGATCCAGTTCCAAACATATGTTGAAGTCGCAACCATATTTGCGCATCAGGTCATATAATGAAACGCTCGATGCCCGGGCAAAAATTGCGCCAATTTTTTTATTTACCCACCAAAATGATCGCAAGAACACAGGCTTTTACAATCTGCCCGTACATTTGTACGGACGCCCTTCTTTCAAATCTTTATCTGATTTACAAACATTGATTAAACATTTATTTCTTTTGAATTTTCTTCATGAATTATTAATGAGTTTTTAAAATCAGGTAAAAAGTCTTGTCTTAACCTTAACCAAGAATCTTTAACTAAATTTTTTGTGTAACACAGTTCTGAAGGCGTTCAAGACGCTTAACTCACGAGGAATTAATCATATCGATTCAAACATTTTGGTGAGCACTCGTAATAATGATATAAACGACATATAAAACTTCCAGTATGGTGTGATTGTTTGTTACTTACCGTCAAAATGGGCAATATCCATCACTTTTCAGTAATAACATACCGTTGTCAGACGTCCATGTTTATAAACAGTTGCATGGCTAACATCGGCAAATATTGTGATGTTCCGGTATATTCCGGGAAAATGTCGTGATATTCCGCCATATTCCGTGATATTGCGCCATATTCCGTGTTATTCCGGCATTCCGGGTTTTCACAACGCCCGTTTGACCCGCCCATCGTGTACATTTGAAACGTAAACAAACGTGGAAAAAAGTTTGGATTTTGCGGTTGCTTGCAAATGGTAGTAACTAGGAAATGCTGTGACAGGAAAAGAAAACAGAAACTAAATTCCAATTGATATTCGACAAAGACAATTGTGCACGAACATATCACAGATTACATCATGCAACTTTATAACATATAGGATACTGTACAACGAATTCTAGAGTATAATTATCTACAGATGGTACAATGACTTTCTTTCTCGACAGACCCCTTATATCACAGGTGATCTATGACTTGATGTGCAGGTGATGATGCAGGGTTTATTCGGTTATTTGTTTAGACAAAAATACTACCAAAAAAATTCGCCAGCATGTAGAACAGATGCCTTTCTTCGAAAATACGGAGATACTTCGGCGAGATGTACAAGTTTAGGACCATATTTTAACAATGGAAATCAAAACCCATTTTATATTGAACTTACAAAGACCTACAATTACTAGGTTAGCACTTTTTCCATCCAGCAAACCGCCCTATCGATTTTCTAAAGTCGGTTTTTTTTATTTTTTATTAATTCGGTTAGGGTTAGGGTTAGAGTTAGGGTTGCGGTTAGGGTTAGGGTTGGGGTTAGAGTAGGGATAGGGTTTGGGTTAGTTACATAGCCATTTAACACCTCTTCTATCTTCCGAAAATGACGTCAGGTCAGTTTGCTGGATGGAAAAGTAGTGCTAACCCGATTACTGTCTTGAATGCCTGGGCAACCAGGCCTCCTAAAACCGTGGGGATTTACAGGGGGGGGGGGGTACACATTAATTCGAAATATGATCATTATATAAAAGGATACTTTGAAATATTATATATATATAGACATCATAAACTGTTTTAAATACATTTCTTATTATAACATACATGATATATACACGACAATATGTTGTTTCCCATTGTACTTCCCACTTCTTGGTATTTGCATGTTGTGTGCAGGCGGCGTCCTCCTCCCTCCTGTAAATCCCCAACGGTCCAAAACTTGTACATCCATCTCGCCGAAGTACGCCGTATTTTCGAAGAACGGCATTTGTTCTACATGCTGGCGAATTGCTGCCTCGTCCCCAGGCGCTAATAAAAAAATTTCATGCGAGTCACTATATGAAAGGTTTACATGAAGTGGTGCGTCACATTATAGGCGCGCGAAGGGGAGTGGGATATGAGCGTCTCAAGCCCATGTCTCAAGCCCTGCGAGCGTCTCAAGCCCTGCGCTTGTTCGTCGCGATGCACTACTTCATGTAAACCTTTCATATACTGACTTGCATGAAATTTTTTTATTAGCGCCTGGAGACGAGGCAGGCGAATAAAGAATAAAGCGATTTGAATGTGAGAATTTTCGATCGAAGTGCCGTGCAGACGGATCGACGATTGTAACGATTGTAAGTCGTTTACTAGTACCATCATATCAGGGCCGTACACAGCGGGGGGGGGGCAAGGGGGACAACTGCCCCTTTGGATCTTTGGGACTTTTTTCGGCATATAGACCTTACTACCTCCCCTGGTGAAAAAATGGCATATAGACCTTACTACCCCCTGCGTGCGGCCCTGCGTACCATCGAGTGCAAAGTCTAGGAAAATATTAGCCCAACAAAAGAGGAATAAAATAAGAACACACACTATTAAATAGGCAAGTCAATTTCATTTTAAAATTTATATTTTATATGACATATTTTTACTATAACATACATCACTATGTAAAGTCTATACTGACCCTTGCGAGATTGGGCCGCCTGTCTCGAACAATGTAAACTAGCCATACTTTTCGCCGAACGTAACTTCGGCCCCTTTGGACATATCTTTTTCGTAATAGTCTTATATTCGAACCAGAATCCAAAACACTATTTAGAGTGTTATTTAGAATGTTTTGGTATTGCTTGTGTCTGTTGTAATATTGTCTGAACTGCCGGGGAACATAATGTTAAGTACTGAGGGTTACCTGTATTGGGAGCCCGCACTCGAGTGGTACATTTGTTTATTTTATTTATTTGACCGCCATGTTGTATTTTGTTGGTTAAAGCCTTACATCTGTAGGCAACTATTTAAGTCATAAGTGAAATACAGACTATGATGCTGCCATTGGAAATATTGGAATCCCTTTTTATCAAACCCAGAAATGAGATTTTTGCCAGACATGTTTTAGCTGCAAGGCGTCAATATTAAAACCAAGTGAAACCCTAGATGAGTACTTTCAAGCTTTGACGAGTAACTCGTCGTAGATGGATCGGAACAATCCGTTAATTGTTACTTTGAGAACTGCTACTGAAAGGGGTGGGGGCAATAATTTCGCCAGGGGGACGACCACCTGTGGCTATGTCACTGGTTTGGGTCTTATCGGATTGACTACAAGCCACCTTTTCACACATGTGTAGACTCTGTAAGTGATCTGGTTAGGACGATTGCGTACTCGCAAATAAAGTCTCTAGATCTGAGTTCTCTCTCATTAAACTTGCAGATGTGGACGCGACCTGCAGAAGACTTCAGTTGCTGATCCTTTGCTTAACTTGTTACTAACCAAAAAATTGTGTACTCAGGAAGGAGAGCAAGCGCCACTGGAGATAAATATCAGTTGCGTGGTCAAGAAAATAGTGCATGAAGATGGCAAAGCAGTGGCTCTTGAGACCAACAAAGGAAATGTCAAGCTTGGAAATGCCAAGCTAATCCTGGCAATGGGTGTACTTCCTCCAACTACTCTTATGCTCAATTCATTCCCTTCGTCTTCCTTTAGTCAGCTTGCTGGCATTGGTACCCGTTACACCGCCCATTTTAGAAGTTCCGTTCTCGCGCGTCTTCCCCGGAATTTGTATCACGATCTTAAAAAGAAAATCTCTGGAAAAATTGAGGTAGCGGCCATGCATATCCCCGGATTAAGCCCGCATTCAAAACGCCAGTTTCACATCCAAATTTCAGCATTCCTAGACGACACACCACTGGTCGATATTCAAAACACGTTGCACCAATTTCCAGATGTGTTACCTGCACCCTCGATAGAGCAACTATCATCATCCAAAGACCCACCACATATTATTTTTTTCTGCAAAACTATCGGTGGGCTTGATCATACCAACAAAAATAATTGGTTTTGTCTCAACAGTGATGTTCCTAGCAATGATGAAATTATTAACAATAATAATACAGATGTTACTTGCAATACTACTATGCAAGTCGTGCTCAATGACACAGACCGTCAACTATGGGATACTATGGACGAATCCACTTTTGCAGTTCTAAAACGTTTGGCCTTATGTGATCATCCTGATGATTCTTGTCAATTGGAGTTCTGGCATTCGGAGGATTCGCATTCTTCTACACAAGGACGCTGGCTGAAAGATCCTCCTCCTACTTCCCAAATTCGTCGTCGCGTTTTGGTTCACCCAGCATCAACCATGTGGATAGGTGATGATGATCATGAGCCATCGCCTGTTGATCTGGATTATCGATTTCGAGGTGTCGAAAATGTGTATCTCACTGGGGGTGCTCTTTGGCCTACTGCTGGTTCCTGGAACCCAACCTGCACCATGACTGCCTTGGCCATAAATTTAGCTGACAAACTGCTCACCAACTTTGACAACAACAACAACAACAACAACAACGACACGAACAACACTGACATCGACAACAGCAACGACAACGTACAACCTGGATATAATTATGAAGTTATGAACAAGTATTCACACTTATAGCTAGTTGTTATTTCTCTTAGTGCTAATGTACTATGACAGAAACTGTCTAATTAGGAACTATCTAACTGCACGTGACGTAGTGACATTATCATTACGTTTGCACATTAAGGCCGTTTTGCACTAGGCGGAATTTTCCGCGCCGAGCGGAATTTTTCTTTGTCTTGTGATTTCTCGGGTTGAACTAATTAGAAAAGACAAAGAGAAATTCCGCGCCGCGCGTAAAATTCCGCCTAGTGGAAAACGGCCTTTAAACTACGGCGAGTTTGAGCAAAACAACAAAGTACGTGGTTTGGTAGTGTAGGTAGAGAAGGATACAAGGTGTGAGGTTCGGTCTATAATCCAAGTATCAAAAACAAATACAAATAGAACTGTGAAATAGAACTTCAAAGGTTGATTTGTATTTTTCAGGTACTTTGGATTACAGTAAAAGAACAACTAAAAAAGTAGTTAAGAGTAGTAGTTAATTTAGTAGTTAGTTTATTCTTACTACTTAGTCAGTAAGTAGTAGTGGTAGTGGTAGTAGTAGTGTAGTGGTAGTAGTTAAAAGTAGTTAAAAGTAGTTAAAAGTAGTTAAAAGTAGTTAAAAGTAGTTAAAAGTAGTTAAAAGTAGTTAAGTTCTTAGTAAGATGATAGGTACTTATTGGAAAATCAGGTTCTTAAAATTAACTACAGTAGTTCTTATTTCTAGTCAAAAACAAAGTCAAAAACAATTGTTTCTGGTTTAATCACCTAATGTTATAAATTATTTGCTTCCTGACTTAGTGAGCAGTTGACTAATAATTCTTCTTTAAAACAGGGCATTTCTTTTACTATATAACTGGGGGGCCAAAGCCCCCCCCCCCTGCCCCCATGGTGCCCCCTCCCCACTCAACCATTTTGGCCCCCCAGTCAAAGTCCCTTTTCTCTAAAATATAAGCAAAACATGGAATTTAGAAGGGAGGTTTGATATTCTAGTAATTGAAATTTGCTTCGTGAATCTTATGTTCTGTCTTTTATCTTTAATGCTAAACATTGTGTTGTAAATACCTTATCAGATTTTAAACATTTTCCAGTGGATTGCATTTCCCAGACCGTATAGATTTGAGTTGTTGGAAGGCTCGGCTAAACACGTTAGTGACTGCAGGGGCAACGGACCCCCAACCCAGTGTTTTATAAGGGGGGGGGAATAATTTTGGCCCCCCATAAAAAAAAATTGATTTCGAAACTAGAAGTATTTGAAATCGTATATATATATATATATATATATATATATATATATATATATATATATATATATATATATATATATATATATATATATATATATATATATATATATATATATATATATATATATATGACACTGAGACTGAAAGACCTGAAAATATTGTTAGACTAGCAAGCTATTTTCATTGGTTTCAAACAAACAAACGAGCGTAGTCAGCGTCTATGAGGATGATTGTGTGACATATGTGCAGCCTTGCAGTGTTTCCGGTGTGTGAGCGACAGTGTCGAACACAATAGTTATGTATTGGATTCTTAATCACACCTGCATGTGACCACACTTGCAACTAAGTCATGCTTTAGATGTCATTCGAATATGGCAACAAAAGTGACTTGTTGTTTGTGGGGGTTTTTATCAGTATTTTAACGTGGTATTTGTCAAATTCGCCGTGTGCTGGTCCAGTCGTAAAGTCGTGGGTTAAATTTAATCAAGTTATGCATTGAGAATTGCGAGAAAAAGCCAGACGAAACGCAAGTTCTTATTTGCCCAGAAGGTAGCCCCTTTTTTCAAACATAATATTACTAAAATCACTAAACTGGCCACATCCCGCTAAGAATTTCAAATGGGGAAAGACGTTTGATAAACGGGGAAAGACGTTTGATAATTCCAAATTCAATTTTCGTTCAGTCATGTGACCAAAATGATGAAGTCATGTGATCAAATTGTTTCATCATTTTGGTCACATGACTTCACGATTTGACAGTGCTATTTATAATCATTACTCCCAGTCAACTTCGAAACAACTCAGTATATTACAAGATGGAGATCATATTTTCGCTAAAATGCAGATCATATTATAAGATAGATACTAGATAGATTGTTTATTACGATTATGGAACTTTAACATGAACATAATACGAATATTTCATATATTCTGTTGCATTGACCTTCGTTTGGATGTTTGTTGACCTTGTTTACGTTTGAATAACTTGACTGTTGAGTAACGAATTTCTGACGTTTAATTCAAAACTACGCACCTGATTGGATAATAAAATTAGAAACCCATGTACAAAAATAAATTGATAACAAAATCGTGAAGTCATGTGACCAAAATGATGAAACAATTTGATCACATGACTTCATCATTTTGGTCACATGACTGAACGAAAATTGAATTTGGAATTATCAAACGTCTTTCCCCGTTTATCAAACGTCTTTCCCTGTTTGAAAATCTTAGCGGGATGTGGCCAGTTTAGTGATTTTAGTAATAAACAACGTTATTCCTTCAGTCATCTTGTGGAACCTACTGTCTCATACAAACAACTTTCGTCAAATATATTTAATACCATTGCACCAGGGGCGCACATTCGAAAATCGAAAAAAATTTGGGGGGGTATTCTATGTTCTGGGACCGACTTTTGTAGTATTTGTGTTTGGTAAGAAAAGCCAACTATTTAAAGCGCATAGACGGTAAGACGGGGATAGTATTCCAAGAGTTTAAATGTTCAGTTTTTCAGAACTTTTGCAGTGGTCTAAACTTTCAGAAGGGGGGGGGCAAAATTTTTATGGATTTCGAATGCGAGCGCCGTAGGCGCGAGGAAAATTTTGAATTTCTAAATTCATTAGAACGCTATTTCACGTATTTTAGGACAAGGTTTGAAGAAAAGTGACAACCACAAAAAGGCATTTTTAAGTCGCCTAATGTTGTTAGATCGAAAAAATATTTATGTAAAACATAGTATTGTACACGCAAATACAACAGCAAAATAGCATCATGTCTTCGTTTTTGTAGAAGTCGGTCATGAGTGTTGCCTTAAGCGCAAATTCAAGTTCAAATGTGCTTTAAAGCAACCATAGGCATTTTTTACTGGAGTTAGGATTCTAGGTAGGGAAGACTTCAACTTTTATTGGCAAACAGAAGAGATGGGTATCATTATTCACACATCGTACCCCCACCCCAATTTCTGCCCGGATTTCAGCTTTCCACAAGGGCAATCCTTATGCCCATTGCAGAGCCCCCCGAGCTCC
Source organism: Paramuricea clavata (assembly GCA_902702795.2). NCBI lineage: Eukaryota > Metazoa > Cnidaria > Anthozoa > Malacalcyonacea > Plexauridae > Paramuricea > Paramuricea clavata. The sequence continues at coordinate 20,977 of CACRXK020004117.1, forward strand.
CATCTTGGTTACGCCGCTGATTTAGAATAAAACGTATAGTTCATTGCACTCTTGGGAAATGGAATTTTCTATTCAATATCACGTGACCATAAACAACCAATTAAACGATCAGAATTCAATAAGGTATTATATAAAAATTAAGAGCGGGTGCGAGGGAGACTAGTGACTGCTAGCCGCGTATAGCTATATATATGCGCAGTGTCGACATGCGGTGAAAGGTGACTAGTGGACGAGTACTCTGCATTATAACCGCAATAAGGTACAGAGATTCTATTTTCATAAATTCTATTTCTTATAATAGTGTTATTAAACTGTCTTTAGTAAAATACATATATAGTTGCCGCATGTCCCGCTTTATATATTGCTTTATGCCGATTCGATTGGTGAAATTTTGTTTTATTTTATTGATTCGCCCATGCTATGATATATTAGTAACATATAAATGTATATATAAAATAATTGATTGTGGGCTAGGAGTCTATAGAAACCTGTAGAGGCTTTTGAATTTATACCCTAGTTCGTATATTTACTTATATTAGACTATATTGTGATAGTTTGTCGTCGGTTCTAATTACTATGTATTTAGTACAAAGATAAAACTGAAAGATGAACTATTTTGTTCAATTTGAAAAATTTATATAAAATGAATGTGAAAAAATGTAAAGTTTGAGTTGAGGTGAGTATATCTATTTATACATAACGAGAATATTGATACAGTGTTACGTGTACATGTATAATAATTATGTATATATGATTATACAAATGGTATATATATATAATTCATTTTAAATGCGATGAGACTTATAAATGTTCGTTACATTATAGTATCAACTATCAAGTTATAGTTATTAGAAATGTTCACTCCTTTTACTGAAAGTGATCGTTTGACGTAGTTAGTCCTTTGATAAGTCAAGCTTGTGAAGTTTAGATGAATTTGGTGTGTTGTGTTGATGAATTTAATTCTTTGTATTATTGAAATTCGCATATTTCAGCGGTCGGTAAAAATGTGGTCACGTCAAAAGTTTATTTACCTTAAGATTGACGTTTACGGCAAACGTCAAACCGCTAGCGAAGTTTTTGATTTTACAACTCTATTACTGTAGCTTTTACACCAGTTTTGAAATATGTTAAACTGATTAAACTTCTGCTCTTTAGCAATGATTTAAGAAAGCAAATTAACCACTAGTCATGCCATTCGCCAAAGCAGTAAATTAAGATTTGGCGTTTGAAGTTGACGTTTGACGTATAAATTTCATGCTTTAACGACTACAAGCCCTCGTAGCAGACTAGCAGTTCAAGCATGAAATCTATACGCCAAACGCCAACTTCAAACGCCAAATCTTAATTTACTGCTTTGGTGAATGGCATGACTAGTGGTTAATTTGCTTTCTTAAATCATTGCTAAAGAGCACAATTCACAATTTGATAATGTACACAATTTGATGTTTCACAATTTGATAATGTACACAATTTGGTGTTTCACAATTTGATAATGTACACAATTTGGTGTTTCAGAATTTGATAATGTACACAATTTGGTGTTTCACAATTTAAATCTACTAAACAGAAGTTAGTCATTTAATATTGGCGGGGATCACACGTCATAGTACCATGCATGATCAATCGCAATTAATGATCGCCATTTTGTCAGAATATAACAAACCAAGATCTACCAAATCTCTTTCTAAAATTGCAACTTAATTTTTGTCTCACTGTATTCGATACCATTTCTTGTCAATAGTATATTCCCATCGTTTTACTTACTGATAGCAAAAATTTAGGTATATTTTTAGCCAGGCAGCACGTCGATATTCGCAGTATAATTGGCCAATCAGCATTATTTGAATCCATTTGCTGTGGAATGTATGTCTCCAGTAGAGGTGTGCAAATCGGATTCGTTCGGATTCGTTCGGATTTCGGAACAAAAATATTCATTTCCGATTGGATCGGATTGATAAAGTTGTTTCGTAGTCGGGTCGGATCAGACTTCGATATTCGAAATAAAATTGAAGTTTAAATAGTCTGAACTTTGAAACTTAACTTGAACACATTGCTGGGATGTCACTATAATATTGCAAATACTAAACAATTTATATTGCCTTAATGACATTAATTGTAAATAATTTTGACATTAACGTTAATCTAATTTTGTTAAGCAGTAAAAGCATTATCGCTGGGCATGTAGTAAAACATGGACTGGACTCATTAGTAAAACTAATTGTCGCTGCATTATTCGTTTGATACTTCAATTGGACGTCATTTTGTCAGCTTCTTGTTGTGTATTTCTTGCTTTTATATTTATTTGGTTAAATATTTCCACTTGAATGAGAAATTTATTTTATTAATTTAAAGAATTCTTCGGATTGGATCGGAATTCTTTATCGAAACTCGGATCGGATTGGATTAGACAATTTCGGATCGGATCGGATTGGATTTTAAACATTAGTCAATTGTTAGATTATCTGAAACGTCCAATCCCATCTGATGCACACCTCTAGTCTTCAGGGCATCTCAGGGGAGTGGGGACGGGACAATTTGAAAATTTGCAAAGAGGGGGGGGGGGGGCAAAAGGTGTAATTAAAAAAAATTATTTGGAACTTTTTTATATAAGTAATAATTTTTAGATCTTAATTTTACTGGTATTGTTCCGAATAGATGTGTTTACCCGTGATTACCTCCGCCAGGAGGTTATGTAATCATCTGGTTTAACAATTTATTGATTTAACTAAAGATTAAATTTTATTGATTTAACTAAAGATTTTCAACACGTATGTATACCTTCAATGATCCAAAGAATACATGCGAAAATATTTTAAAGAGAAAACTTCAAAAACTCAGGTATACATAAGAAATTAAAAATCGTATTCGCTTAGTTAATATTCATCATATTTTAAAGTTTATTCTGAACTTAGTGGGTTCTTTAAATTAACTTTCGGTATAATATATCATTTATAGACCCTCCGCTAATTGGGATTCGTCGAAATATTACCCTCAGTGATGATGTTTCCCTCGGGGCAAAGCTCCTCGTGAAATATCATCACTTCGGGAAATATTCCGCCAAATCCCCCTCGCTCCGGGTCTATAAATGGTAATAATTGAACGCCTCTTAACCAATCAGATTGTAGTAACATTGTCATACATTTAATAATATGTAATACTAGTATTCCAAAGGTCTTAGGTTCGATTCCCACCGTGGCTAGGCATATTTTTCAAGCCTGCCCGGTGTGGATATACACTCAGAGTAACATCACACAAGCATATATAAATTCGTTAGGCCATTTCTAAAACAGGAAACGGAGAACAAGTATATATTAACAACGTCCTCGCGGCTCGCTGATCTACTTTAATTATTTCAGTTATAGAAGTCCCTATATACAACGCATTTGGCAAAAAGAAAAGAAACTGAAGTTTGAAATTACAATTCTGAAGTGATCACATAACCGCGTGTCGGCGACATGGAAAGTGTAATAAGGTAATATTATGGTAATGATATTCGCAAGAAATATCTAGCTATATAACCCTGGGATAGAGGGCATTTTGAGGAGGAATGACAATTGTACTATCTTAGTTGCTGGGGTATGAAATATTTTGACATGCACGTATATAAATTGCCAGGGTATGAAATAACACTAAAAAATAAACTTAAGGGACTGAACTATAAATAAAATTTGTTATAGAATATCACAATCATTTTTTTGGACTTGCTCTACTGAACCTGTTTTGCCCTTTGAACTGCTGAGAACTTTGACGGACGAAATACGGACGTTCTGAGCCGAGCCCTTCATTTGAGCAGGGAGGGAGAATATTTTACTTTCTGGGACCGCAAAAGTTTTTGATTTAACAACTTTATTTTGGCACATAAAAAAACTAACTCAACCAGACAATTACATTGTACAAGAAGATGAAGAAAGTGCCAAAAGTGGCGAAACACAAACGAGATTAGGTCCCATGCAAGGTGCTCGCCACGTATAACGTTCGCATGTTTCCATTCTATGCCGGGTAGGTGGCCTGTTGTTAAGGACGTGTTGAACAAGAGGCTTGTCGAGATTTCTCTTGAGAATTATTTTAGTAGAAGTGGTGGTATTCCGTCTGGGTCATAAGCCTTTGTTGTGTCCAAATGGTTAAGGAACTGCTCGATTTCATACTGCGAGATCTGAATATCAGATATTATCTCTTCAGTTTTCGATGCCATGTTCAAGTTTACATCTTTGGAAGAGGACATCGAAACAAAAACAAACGCGAAGAATGCGTTGAAAAGTTCTGCTTTTTTGTGTGGGTTGTTGCAGTTCTTGCTTTGTTGTACGTGTTAGCAGGCTGCAGGTGGGGAATTTCTATTGCGGAGGATAATGTTTGTGGTAGGATCAGAATAACTTAGCCGGTAATTTAGCGAGGGAATCTTGAACTTATTCTATGTATTGATGGTGTTTTTGTTTAATCAGGTCCTTAGTTTCCTGTGTCAACTGGCGTAGTTTGCGTTTTCGTCCAGTTCCGTTTCTGACGATATTGTCGTGTGTATATTACTCGGTTTTTTTTCAAATAATCAAGTAAATCGACATTCGGACATTGTAAATGTGTAACTATTGTCCAGTGAACTGTACTAACACTGGAACGCTAACTGCAGGTAAACATGCCCATACTTGCCTGAAGCCAAGATGGCGCTTCTCGCGAGCTCAGCGAGCAATAAATTAACTTTTAAAAGGACTGGAGAGAGTTTCGAGGAGCGGGAAATTCAGTCAAAAGTTTGTTTTTGAGCGAAAATCAGCAAGAAAAAGCACTAGGGGGCACTATATCAGAGGGATCCATGCTCCCCCAGAAAACTTTGAAAATCAGGTGTCCCAGATTGTGTGGAAATTGCATATTTCCCATATATTTCCCATATATTTGCCATATAACATTTGTCACATCATTCTATTGTCTATATGTTTATACACTTTCGTACTATTAAGATGGATGTACTTGTATAATTGCATTTCTGAGGTCATACCCTACAGTACAGATAACATTGTTTCTATTGGTTAGAAATTCTCAGAAATGTTCTTCTGAATTTCCCCTTTTATCTAAATTTTTTTACAATTACCTTTTTTTTCTTTTTTCGGAAAATATTTCTAGTAACTAGGTCCCGTGGTCCAATATTCTTTCCACTCCTGTATTCGAGCATTTTTAAATGCTTAAAAGCATTTAAGGTTACCGGATACCCTAGAACTTTAAAAATTTCAAAAAAATGTTTTTACATATATATTCTTCTAGCTTACAGAAATAGACCTGTCGTCAGGACAAAATGCTGATCCCCTTGGATATCTTGCGCCTTTGACAATACTGATGAAGGTTTTATTCCAAGTTTTGTGTATGAACAAAGTTGATTGGGACGAAGAACTAACCGGAGATTTACTCAAGAAATTCCAAGCTGTTATTCGAGATATATTACTCCTTCATTCCGTGCGTATTCCCAGATGTTATTTTGACCCTAGATCAAAGCCAATTAATGTCTAGCTTCATGGTTTCAGCGATGCTTCGATTCATGCCTATTCAGCTGTAGTCTATCTGAAATCAGTATATGAAAATGGCACAATTCAAGTTCGGTTGGTAGCATCGAAGACCCGAGTTGCCCCGTTGAAACGACAAAGCATTCTTCGTCTCGAGCTTCTCGGAGCCCTCATATTGGCACGAGTTTGTGACAAATTTATTAAGGCACTTGGAGAACTCATTTGTACCTATTGGGTTGATTCAATGACTGCTCTTTGTTGGATTCGCAATGATAAACTTTGGAAACAATACGTTCGACACAGAGTTCATGAAATTCGTAATTTAAGTTGCACGTCCGCTTGGCAGTACTGTCCCGAGGTAGTTAATCCGGCTGATTTACCCTCTCGAGGACTTGATGCAAAGGAACTAGCTAGTAACGAGGTTTGGTGGAATGGTCCACAATTTCTACGTCAACCACCGAGTGAGTAGCCATCAGAGGATCAAACGATAGAATGTAATGAGGATGCTAAAAACGAAGAAATAAAGGCCCCGTGCCACCAAAAATTACGCACGTTTTACTCGACCATGATCCCACGCAAGCTACAGCGAGAATCGACAAAGTAATGACCACTGAACGGTACGGTAGTTTCCAAAGGTTGTTGAGGGTTACGGTTATTGTACTGCGTTTTATCGAGCTATTAAAGTCGAAGGACCGGACAACCTTAATGAAGATGTTAAGGACTTGAATACGGCGGAAGTGTTATGGATACGTACTACTCAAATATCATGTTTTCCCGAAGAAATAAAGTTACTGAGCGATTCCAGAAATGACACCACTGGCTCCAGGGATTCGGCATCGAAAATTATCCATTTTGGTCTGTACTTGGATGAGGCTGGTGTGCTACGCTCTCGGGGACGATTGAACGAGTCTTCCCTCCCATCAGATAGCAAGAATCCGATATTCCTTCCCAACAAACACTCATTCGTCAATCTGCTGATCCTGCATATATCCACAACGAAATCAAACACAGCGGAGTTCGGGACACTTTAACAACTATAAGAGAGCGGTTTGGGATTTTACGAGGACGAGAGGTTGTCAAGAAATTAATTAGGCACTGTATTGTTTGTCGAAAGTACGGGGGAACACCGTTCAAGCCCCAGCCAACTCCAGATTTGCCAGACTTCCGAGTTTCGAGCGATCCTCCCTTCACCCATATTGGGTTGGATTTCGCGGGTCCGTTTTTGATTAAGTCGATGTTTGAAACCAAACCAACAGAAAACGGCGAGTCTAACCCCAACGTTAAAGCCTACGTTCTCTTGTTCACGTGCGCGTCGACCAGCTCAGTTCACATTGAATTAACTTTGGGTCTCAGTGTACAAGTAGCGGTATGCCAGTTGACGGGGTTTACCATGCAGCCACGATAACGTCTGACAATGCTAAGACCTTTAAGTCAATCAGAAAGGGCATAGAACGAAGTATTAGATCTGAAGAAGTACGGCAATACTTGGTAGAAAGACGAGTCAAGTGGAAAGGCCACTAAAACTTATTGTTGGGAGATCTACCTTAACCTACGACGAGCTACAAACCATTTTAGTTGAAATCGAGGCATTAATCAACGCTAGACCTCTTACCTATGTTTATGATGATCAAGAATGTAACTATACGAGCCTTTAACACCCTCTCACCTGATTTACGGTAGGCGTATTACGAGTACCCCGAACAGTTCCCATCACGAAGTTGTTAGTACCAATCGATCCTTGACAAGAAGAGCGCGTCGTCATAAGCAAGTGTTGGATCAATTTACGAAACAATGGCGACAAGAATATCTCACAGGGGTTGCGTGAACAGTCGTTAGCGAAGTCGCACAAAAGAAACTCAGGTTCAACGATTTCCCAAGGAGAGATCGTCATCGTCAAGAACGAAACAACGCCGAGAGCATTTTGGAAACTGGCCCGTGTAGAAAAACTACTTCCAGGAAGGGATGGAAACATTCGAGCAGCAGAAATTAAGTTAGAGAGTAAGTTCGTTACAAGAAGACCAATTGAACAACTCGTATCCATTGAAGTGAAATCTACGTTAGCAGATTTAGAAACCGGTCACGAAGTAGGCAAGGAAGGTATTCAAGATGATGATAGTTTAGTTGTACGAAGTCGAAGAACCGCTGCTGTTCTGGGTGAAAGAAGACGACAAGAAGAGAACATTTCGTAACATTTAAAATTTGTAGTTTAAGTGTAATGATATTTTAACAATTTGTGTGTTTATCGCTTTTCAGTGACCAAACAGTGGGGAGTGTCATAAACATTTAAAAGCACTCCAGTCATTAAATAGTTCAGTGGGTTAGTGTTACCATATATGAGAAAAGGGTTAAGCACATGTTTTTTTTGTGCCTTTGAAATATATTGTTGTTTTGTGTGTTTGCGAGTAGTTTATACGAAATATAGGTCGAAATTCGAATTTTTATTACATCATATAACTAATACTAAAATTTTGCATTTTTTATTCTTTCTCACATTTGATTGGCTATTAATTTATTAGCATTTCACTCCTATAATCAAAGAACTCTGATTAAATCGCCATTTTCCCGTTACCACAAGCCTCGACTTTCTCGAACAGTTTCGCTCTCCCTGTTTACATGTAAATTAAGAATACTTCCTTCGCGGCACTCTATACATTTTCAATTTTAATTTTTCAGATCGTTCAAGAGCTGTCTGAAACCTGGATTTCCGTCCACTAGTACGGTGCTTTTCATTTATATCGCCATTCGGATCACTGTAGATGGGTTGGAAGAGTTCTTAATAATGCCAACGGCTTGGTATTACATCAAGGAACTTGGGGAAACAACTTTTTTTCTTGGTGTAACATTGGCATCTTACTCTATTGGGGTGCTGGTTACTGCCCCGTTCATTGGAGCACTGGACGACAGATTTCATATAACTAAACCAATCCTCATAGTTAGCGCTGCGTGTAAATTTATCGGACATCTGATTTATACCATCCCAATCAACGCATACTTTCCTCTATGTGGCCGACTACTATGTGGATTAGCTAACGGTTCAATGGGAGTTCTGTATGCTGTGGTGTCACGGTATACTGAGAAAGAAGGTCGCGCTAAAGCATTCTTGTTTTTTGGAGGAATGTTTAACTTTGGAATAGCACTAGCTCCGAGCCTTGGTAGCGTCATTAAGTTTAACTTTAATATCTTAGGCTCGACCATTGGCAAAGGGAATTCGCCCGGGCTGTTTTTGGCAATTATTTGGTTCTTAATGATTATTGCTACTGTGTTTTGCATCCCACGAAATGCGGGACGCGAAAATTCCTTGCCGTTAACACAAATTGGACCAGGTGCGAGAAGCGACGACAAAATCGACGGTGAATTGGAAAGAAAGAGTCGACCAATTATCGATTGCAAAATTGCTTGCCTGTATTACTTAATATTTATGGGTTTTTTCCTTTACTGTGTCACTACCTTCTACATACCGTTATTGGCAGCTGATCTTTATCATTTACAACTTATTCATGTAAAATTGCTTTTTATAAACGGAACGATGGTCGTTTTTGTCGCCTTTCTTTCCAACTACCTTGCAGTAGAATATGTGTCTGAAAGGAAACTGATCATCTTTTGGATGACTGTGCAAATCTTTCCAATTTTGTTGCTGTTTTACTTTGATCTTACGTGGCACAATCCAGATCAAGTGATAGGCACGTATCTTCTTTTGCCCTTGACCATGCTAGGAGTGTCGTGTTTCGGTTATTCCATTATCTTAGCTTTGCTGTCCAAGGTATCGCCACTTCAACATGCCGCATTTTATCTGAGTCTAGCTTCGACGGTAGCTAATGTGTCAATTATTTGTAGTCGCTTCATGGCAGGTCTAACCTTCGGTGCTACATCAAAGATGATCACATTGATTGGGATTTATTTTCTTTGGGTGGTCCAAGCTCTTTGGTATTATGTACAATATGAAAATTTCATCTGCCATTAAAATCTATAGGTGCAAGATAACTCGATTGTCAGGGACGGTAACATTTGTATTGTGTTATATTGTATTTTATAATATAGCATTTGTAAATTCTGAACGCTGATTGGCTAAGAACCGTGTTGATATAACTCAATGTCAACACGGGAAATTTTCCGCCACTTGTAAACACGGAAATTTTTGTTATCCTTCGGGCTTTTGACATTGCTATATTATAAAAAAAAAATAGAACATTTTTCCCGTATTGATATATAGTTTTATAATATAGCATTTGTAAATTCTGAACGCTGATTGGCTAAGGGCCGTGTTGATATAACTCAATGTCAACACGGGAAATTTTCCGCCGCTTGTAAACACGGAAATTTTTCTTATCTTTCGGGCTTTTGACATTGCAATATTATAAAAAAAATATAAAACATTTTTTCCGTATTGACATAAAGTTATATCAACACTCGTGGAAATTGGGAAAACTCGAAATTGTGTGAAAACACTCCGCCCTTCGGGCGTCGTGTTTCCACACAATTTCTCGTTTTCCCAATTTCCACTCGTGTTAATATAACTGTATATCAACACGGAAAATGTTTTATATTTGTTAAATATCAACACTCGTGGAAGTTGGGAAAACTCGAAATTGTATGAAAACACTCCGCCCTTCGGGCGTCGTGTTTCCATACAATTTCTCGTTTTCCCAATTCCACTCGTGTTGATATAACTGTATATCAACACGGAAAATGTTTTATATTTGTTAAATATTGAAAATTTATTTAAACACGATAGAATCGTCCAAAATTACATTATGTATACTGAAAAAAATAAATAAAACTATTTACAAAACGACGAGGATTACTAATTTACATGATTGCCATAGAAGTTAACCAACTTCAATCTAAACCTTTTTTAAAAGACATTGGGAGATTGTTTCTATCCAAGTTCATTTGGGAAACTATTCCATGCTAGGGCATTGAAATTCTAACAATATGTTATTGCAATAGTTTTCGGGTTTTGGGGGACACCCTGTACAAATTTGGAACGTTTACATCGTTGCTACCCAATTCACAACTCTAGATAACTCAAACGGCCTACTCTAGTTACCACTGTTCTAGTTTACATAAGCATAAAATACTAGGACAGAGGTAAAAATGCAGTTTTCGCAACTGTTCCTGGTTAGGGTCCGGGTTAGGTCTTTCACTTCTGAGGCCGCAGGTTCAAACCTCTGTGAGAACTTTCTCAATGCGACTCGAACCCAGTGCTCATGTGAAAAGAGTAAAAGTCAACGCTCTGCCGAAAGTCGTGGATACTCCCCGGGTACTCCGGTTTCCTCCCACAGGGAAAGTTGACAGGGTGGGTTAGGTAAAAGGACCCACAGCAATTGGCATATGCTGTGTTGAGGTGACCCTGCCCTAGTTGGAAAGCTAAATAAATAAATAAATAAAAACTTATAAGTTACCTTTGTTCTATTCTATGCTCCTACAAACTAGAACAATATAGTTAACTACACGGTCAGGGTGTCTCAAAAAAAGTGACCCTTTAGAAATCACCCTTTTGTTGTAAACACCCAAACTTCATTACAGTACCTCTGGGAGTTTAGAATGCATTGCAATCGTAAGAGCATGTTAAAACCGCATAAATTGTACATGAAAATTCTAATTAAAAGTAACTTTCAATTAGAATTTTCATGAAAGTTAACTGACTTAGAAACTAGTCCCGCCAGTTCGAGTGTCAGTTGACTCATTTCGATTAAACTGAACGGTTCAACTGACTATAGAGCAAAGAGTTTTTACTGTTTCACAAACAAGGGCAGATTTCGTGCTCGACCAATCAGCGCATTTGTTTACATTTTCGCTCTCAGCTAATCATAATGCAGGAAACGCGAAATTTACACCAAGGCGAACTAGAGAATATTATGACATTCAATTTTAACTTTTTACTCGCTGGGGCACCTGTGCCCCAGACGAGTATAGGTTTCGGCTCACATTTGTGGCGGATCTCCAATCGTCGATAGCCACAAAATAGAATATTAATGAGATGCTTAATTTTCCCCCAATTATCCATATATAGCCCTCCAAAATTCGGGAAAATTGAACAATTTTACAAGGAATTTCGCATGGAAACAGCAACCTTCGCAAATCGCAAGTTTATACGTTTGACGGCGCTGCTTTATATATTGAGAAGAAAGCGACACCGTTCGATTCAGCGTAAGAAATTGTACTTACGGATGTCAAGTGTATTACTAAACACCCGTATTTTAGCGATTTATGGCCTTTGAAAATGAAGCGAAATTGTATTGTTGAAAAATCGCTCGCAGTACGTATTGTTGATCACAAATCACTCGCACTACGTTTGTCCACAGGTTTGTCCTTGTATTTGTAATGCCTAATGGCGCAATAAGGATAAAAATACCACCGTTCGATTCAGCGTAAGAAATTGTACTTACGGATGTCAAATGGGTTACTAAGCACCAGTACTCTAGCGATTTATGGCCTTTGAATTGAAAATCAAGCGAAATTGTATTTGTTGACAAATCGCTCGCAGTACGTTTCATAGTGTATTTGTAATGCCTAATGGCCCAATAAGGATAAAAATACCACCGTTCGATTCAGCGTTAGAAATTGTACTAATTACGAATGTCAAGTGTATTA
>CACRXK020004118.1:0-33050 GCA_902702795.2 Paramuricea clavata
GTTCCCATATTAATTTCTTGATATCTACAGAGAGCCATGGGGCACAGTTTTTCCTTATTCTTCTTTGTTTGACTGGAGCATGCTTATCAGCAACATCAAGAAATAGTTTTTTCCAAATTTGCCAAGCATTTATAGGATCATCTAAGGAAACTATGTACTGCCAAGGAATAGCATCAATGTCATGCTTGAATGAAGTTTCATCAAAATTTTTATAACTGCGGGATTTGATAGTTATAGGCTTAGATTTAACACTGGAGTGTTTTCTGATAGCATAAATTAAATTATGGTCGCTGATACCTAGAACTATAACGCCCGCAGAAGTAAAGTTGTTCGGTTCATTAGTAAGAAAGAGATCGATTAACGTGGATGAGCTATTTGTAACTCTAGTTGACTCCTTAATAAGTTGAGTATATTGATATGACTCACTTAGTTCGAGTAAATGTTTAGTATTATTATCTGCAATAGATGCACTCATGTTGCAATTTAAATCACCAATGATATTATTTTCAATACCAAGGAACTCGATTTTATCTAAAATTACCTGAAGTTTGTCAAAGAGATCCTTGCAAGAATTAGGAGGTCTGTACCACGTTGATATTAGAAATGGTTTAACTTTAGGTTTACTGATCTCAACGCACATAAACTCAAGGGCTTCATCATGAAGATCATTTCTGAGATTAAAATTAATTGAATTTCGGATATACATAGCTACACCGCCTCCGTGTCGTGTTCGATCGTTCCTAACTAAAGTATATTTATCAATTGATATTTCAGAATTACTAATAGTTTCATCAAGACGAGTTTCGTTTAAGACCAGTATATCTAAATATTGATGTTGCATGTTTAATCTTAATTCATCGATATGCTCGGGTAAACTTGCAATGTTTAGAAAAGCAATTTTGAAGCCTCTGTGTTTAGGTAAGTTGAAATCAGTTTGTTTGTGCGTATTAGAATCGCTTTTATCAACATTAGAAAAGGTTTGGTTAGACATACCCGTCGCTACTAATCAATAATTAATAATATAAGAAGAGATTGATTTAGCAATAATGGCAGTACCTTTCTTGTTCAAGTGGAGTCCTTTTGAACTCAGACAGGTTGCATTAATGGCTTTATGGTTAATATAGCCACATTTATTTTGGTCGCCATACTTTTTCACGATGTCATTGACTTGATTAGCTTTGATTAGTAGATTTGACTTGTCCGTTCGAGGTAAAATTTCAGATATAGTAATGCTTGTTTGAGGGGAGTCCTGATTTATCTAGATTCCCAAGTTGATAATTCCCTGTGCTATTTGATCTGGCGAGGCACTTTTATTTAGATCGTTTGTTCCAACATGGAGAATTATGTTCTCGGGTTCTTTTCGAACTACAGGTTTCAAGTAGTCTTCCATATCAGTACAGTTGGCTCCTGCAAAACTTTTGACTACAACGTGATTATTGTCATCTGAAAGTCGCCAGCCTTGAAGATTTTTAATAATTGAGTCCCCGAGTACGGCAGTGACTTTTTTCTTGGGTGACTGACTTTTATCGCTGCGTTGAGCATTTGAATTTTGCTTTGATGACTGCTGCTCGACCCGATTTATTTCATTATCTTTCTGAGATTTAGGCTTGGCTTTTACTTTACCAGACTTAGATCTTTTTTGCATTGTTGGGCAGACTTTGTTATCAGCATTAGGCTGGTCATCGGGAATAAGGATAATTTCATCAGCTGTATGACTTAAGCAATTACCAACATCTCTCTCAGCTATTGAACTCGGTGATTCATCATTTGCATGGTTATTGTTATCAACTACAATGGGCGGATCTTGTTGTTTGAAGCGAGCTTCATGGGCTTGATGAAAATCTGTATATAAGATCTTCAATGTCGTAGTTAAGCTAGCTTTTTCATGTTCGAGATCTTTAACTTTCGTATTCAAATCAGATAAAGCAAATTTGGCCGTATAAAGGCTATCCTTTAAGGCTTCGTTTTCTACTTTAAGACTTGCGTTCTCTTGTCTTAATATATTCATACCTTCAACTTCATTGTTTAAGCAGTATTTTTTTAGATTGTTTAAATCATTAGCAAGACTTAGCGTTTTGTCCAAAAATTTTGACTCCAGGGTTTTAAGTTGATTCTCGATGCTAGCAAAATTATCTTCATAGGACTTGTCATCATTATTAGATCGTGCAGAATATTCGGTTTGGTTTTCGGTAGGTGCGGCAAGATGAACACTCGGTTTTTCTTTACCGTTATTAGTCGGCAGGGTCTGATGAATTTCAACAATGGCGGCTTGGTTTTCTTCGGCTTTCTTGCACAATGATTGAAGTGTCTGAGATAGTTCACTTACCTCAGTCGAACTTCCAGATAACGTTATCCATTTGTTGGTCTTACCATGCCATTTTAGGACTAGTGTATCACTAGTAAATGTTTTAACTTCGCCACCAGGTGATGACCATCTTCCCGTAAGTTTTAAATCGCATGACACAAAAACCTTTAAATCAGTTATTGTGCTGTCCCAGTAGAACTTTTCACCAGTAGGTCACAATAAGCCATCGCTAATTCACTCAAAGCAAATCGTTTGAAAATGGAGAAAATCGTTTGAAAACTTTCACGTCACTTTTGCCGTAACAATTTGAGCACGCGGTTTCTAAACGCGGAGCGAGGTGAAAACGGCGGAGCGCTTGATAGCTTCGTGTGAACACAAACGTGTAAACTTGAATGCTTTTCAGTTAAATTTCTTGGGTCTATTTGAAATATTTTGGGTTTACACGAGTGCTAATTCAATTTGTAAACAAACTGTAATGGCGGTAGTATGAACACACATAAATTCTGCCCGCATTAGTTCGCTCGTGCGTAGTGTGAACGTAGTCTAATTTTCGGTGACGTTTTCGAATGGCGAGGCAGCCTTTAGAAAAATTTAGAAATAGTGGATGTCCGAAGGGGAGGGGGGTAATTTTGGGCTTGGATGTCCGGAGAGGGGGGGAGGATGAACCATTCAAGGATGTCCGAAGGGGGGGAGGGGGTTATTTTCGATTTCCTCCGTAGGGGGTATGGATCTTTTCTGGAATGACCCAATATGTCTGTGCGTAAAATATGAGTATTTTTGTTTGTAAATTGCGTTTTCATTTTCATTTTCCGGATAGCAAACACCTTCGTGGCTTCGTATGCCATGAAATGTTCGGAAATTTCTTTCGTCATTCGGAAATTGTTGGCCCACCAACTATGCATGCTTAGCTACGTCCCTGAGGCAAACGTAACCTTGATGTCAATGATGTGTTGCAGAAAACCTACGCACATGCACAGACAAATAACGATAACGATACTGCTATAGGACGCTAATACACAGAGCCATATCATTACAGGGGCGGATTCAGATAGGTTTGACAGGTTTATATAAACCTGTCAGATTTTTCAAAGAGAGAAAAAACCTCCATGTATATAACTAATTTAATTAAAGAATATTCTGTTTCATAAAATTGATGTTGTCTAATCTATCACGCCACTTAATAAACACTGTTGTTGAAATTTGATTATGGATTACCGAGCGTATAATTAAGGACTTATCGCCCTGCATGGTTTCCTCTTACGAAATGTTGTAATACTAGACTAATAATCTGCGAATATATCGTCGTGGGTCGTGGACTTGTAAACATCACATGAATCACACATAACCGCCCGCAATTATCAGTAAACCGGTGGTCAGAGTTTTCTCCATGAGAGTAAACCGGTCGATACGCCATTCGATTGGCTAAACGGCTGCGCTCCGGCGGATGTAAACCGGTCACAAACCTGTGAGTCGAGCAGTATTTAGAGAAAACTGGGCATGACAGAAAACTGGGCATGACAGTTAACAGAACTCGAGGACGCGCGAAATATGTTTATAATTTTGCGTGACTGAATCTTTGTGTTGGCGATAGAAGCATTTACATGGATTTCTTGTTCATTTTGAAGGTTTGTTTAGAAGTATATAGTAACGGTAAGCTATTTCTACTTACTGTATAGTAAATATCGATTCATCAACAAGCGTATCGATGTTTATACGTGTAACTACAGTCTATACTCATGATAGGGCGAAATATGATAATGTACGTATAATCTTGCGTGACAGAATCATTGCGTTGGCGAGAGAGAATCAGGAAATGATTGTGATTATTTGTGAAGCTTTATTCACGCTCTTGCAGTTTGGTTTCTAGTTCATTGTTAAGTTGGTTTGAAAGCGTATAGATCTAAAATTACAACTATGTTTATATTAAAAGCATCTCTACTTGTACTTATAATAACTGTTGATGCGTCAGCAATTCAGTTGCCAATCCTATATTTTCAGCACTAGCTAAACTACTAATAGGTTTCCGAAAAGGTTCAATTCATCGTTTGAGCTGCGTGTTAGTCCAAAATTCTCTTAAAAGATATATTTTCTAATCATTAAATTCATTTAAAAAGTGACGCCAGAACGCAGGAAATGCTGTTTCAGAGGCCCAAATTTTAAAAATTTCCCGGGGGAGCATGCCCCCGGACCCCCCTAGTGGTTGTGTGGACCTAGTAAACCGGTCACCCAAAACGCTGAATCCGCCCCTGCATTACTAAGTACGGACGATAGAAATCTGATATAGAACTAGAGAATATAAGTAACATCCTATAGACCCTTTGCACTGACGTCACAAATCCTTTGAGTGTCCTCCAGATGCTACCTAACAATATCGGTTCGGGTTCAACAACCACATACAGCGAAAAAATTAACCATTTTAACACAAAATTATTATAAACTTGTATAAAATTTGCTTTCTTTACAAAAGTTATATTATGCGTAGATTGCTAATTTGTCCTCCAGATGCATCGTTACTGGCGCTGTGACGTCAAGTGCAATGGGTCTATAGCTGCAAGTGGATATCCAATGAGATTAGTAGACCGGTCAGAGAACGTTTCTGCATTATATAATTAATTATGAATATTCCTAACCGCGCTTCGGCCGTATTTTTACGATTGTAAATAACATATTTTTTATATAAATGACATATTTTCTGATACATCGTCCAAATTTTCTTGATTTTTGTTAGCATTTACCCGAATTTCCATGGTTTTCTATAGTTATGTGGGAGAAGTTGCCCCCATCTGTCCCAAACATCTATAAGTTGCCTTTTTTCACAGCCACGTATTTACACGGGGAGTTTATATGTTTCCAAATTTTATATAAGTACTAATTATCTCAACAAAAACACATTAAATCATCTAAAAGGATACTTAAACAAGCTAAGGCAGAGATCTGAAGATTAGGTATCCAGATAATTAGTCTAAATATTTTTCGTTAAATATCCTTCGTAAATGTCAGTATGTGTACCTGGGTAACACGGTGCTATAGCAACCTACATATATGAATACCAATTTTGATCGCGCGTATATAAGAAGGCACGTGCAGGTGTCAGATGCTACCACGCGTGAAGCTAGAGGTAGCTAGCGAAGCAAGATTTTTAATTTGGTGGAGCAAAATTATATCATTAATCTCTGCCAGTATGACATTGTTTACGAACAGTTCGGAATGCCAATACTGCATTTAAGGAACACTCGAAAGTATTTAATTTTTATATTGTTTTTAATATATATATATATATATATTTATATATATATATATATATATATATATATATATATATATATATATATATATATATATATATATATATATATATATATAATTCGTCCATCACTTACGATGATGACCACTAGCCCTGTTTGGTTTCTACCTATTGTGCGTTTCGCACGTGGCTGATCAGACCAATTGTTGCCCCAAACGATCTCCCACAGACCTGACATGTGCACAGATTAGTGATGGTGCCATCTGCTGAACGTTCTTTCCCGAGACGCCTTTTCATTTCTGCTTCTGCAGAGCGAATAGCTTTTAGCTTCTGCTTCTTTGCGTCCTTATGGATGCATGCATGCACGCCATGTTTCTTTCATCTTTGTAATGGCTTTGAGGCGACGCAGGTTGAATTACCATCTGTTCGGTATCTTAATTTGATTCCAGGATAGCTGTGAATAACATGCTAAAAAGATTGGAGTTAATTAGGACACATCCCTGTTTTACTCCATTTGTGACGGGAACTGATTGGGAATTCTCACCGTCCTCGGTCACTGTGGCGGTCATTTCCTCATTAACCTGAGGCATCATGGTGATGAATCCATCTAGACAGCCAAATATTGATAGTAGTACTTGACCACCTTCTCTACATATCTCTGCTGTGATATTTTCAGAACCAGGGACCTTTCCTAAGGCGAGCTTTTCTATAGTCTTTTGCACTTCCTGCTGTGTTGGGGGAAGATCCATTGTGTGATTGACCTGTATTTGTTGTAATCTTTCAATGGCCTCATTTTTTATTTCAGAAAGTCTATTGAGTACTGAAAGTGAAAACTTTCAGCTGCTTCGTGTCAGCAAGATAGTAACCATATGGCCTAAGCCGCCTGTGTGCGGATCCGGTCTCCAGTGCATCCACACTTGCTGCTTCGTCGCTCGCCCGTCGCCACAAGGCTTTTGGGGTTGTGATCGACTTGCGCATGACTTGGGTTAAAGTGAGGAAGAGTTGCGCAGCGTCATCCTCACTCTCTTGTTCTGAGTCACCTGGAACCACTAGCGGGACACAGTGTCAAGACGACTTGCATGAGATGAAACAGAGTGCAGAGGGTGCCATCAGTGAAGTTTGTTACACCTAGCCCTAAGCACCCCACAGTGCTTTGCTGTCATCGCCTTTCTCTCCGTTGAGTGACCAGCTTGTGGTTTCTTCTATGCACAGTCTACTGATTCGAGACTTTTTTCCACGTTGTAGTTCCTTCCCCTAGATGGATTGCCGACCCACGCCAACTATTTAACCCATAGTTTGGTCCCTGGTCAGGTATGATATCACTCCCGGACAGAGGGAACTTGGGAGTAATGATGACTAAGAGGTCGCTCTATTCTCCCCAAACCCTCATAATTATGCCCATTCCAGAGTTTATCACCGACTGTAGTTTAACGTCATACTCAGGACATGTATGATTATTATGGGACGGACGCTTTTACAGGGCAAGTAAGGATAGCTGTTTCTGCATCATGTTTTGTAAATTGATTTTGTCAGTGACTGAAGCTTCGATCCCGTGTAAATATTCAGAAATATAATAATAATGATAATAATAATAATAATAATAATAATAATAATAATAATAATAATAATAATAATAATAGTAATAAAAATAATAAAAATTATTATTATGTTCACAACAAGAGTTGTAGCTGTATTGCATTTGTACATGCCAATATCACGATACGAGGCGGAACGTAAATATATAGTTCAGGATCCGTCACAGGTCGTAAGAGTTAACGTCCACCGAAGCACGAGAACGAACGAATATGCAAGTATGTAAATTGTTTCATTGAAATCGCGAAAGCTGATTGGTTTGCATATTAAAACATGTACGAATAGACCAAAGTAAACGAACGAGTGAACGAATGAGTGAACGAATGACGAGTTAGTAACTATGGGAGATACGTTACAACCCATTCGTTACGACCTACTTACTACAAAACGGACATGTCCTGGTACGCTTTGTCAAGTTCAAACTCAAATTTCTTGCCGGTTTTTCTGTCACCGTTTATAGGTTAACTCTATGACATTCCTTGTACTGCGTATCATCATTATTAATCGTCGTTGGTTGTCTATGACGATGATCATACATAAACAGCTACGAATTGCTACGAATTAAACATTCTTAACAATGTTTCCCATTCGAATGAATGCAAATGATTCCTATGTGCGTGCCAAACATTCATACATACAAATATTCATGTCAATGTGCTAAACAACTAGTGAACATATTAAGTAAAATGTTGTTTAGGCCAGCGCTTTGATTGTTTGAAACGCCCTGGAGGATAGAGAACACATAACATAACCTGGCTGAAACAAAACACACAATGTGGGCTGTCTTGACTGTATAGCACTGAGTATAGAATTCGTTGTCTGTGCATATTATGCATGCCTTTCAAACTTAGCGTTATAACGTACGCGTAAACCATAGTCCATAGTTTCAATAATGCTTCCAAGACAAGTAAGACGTATAGGCGAGGTGGAACGAGCCGTGATTCATGAGCGGTATATGGAGATCGGTCCGATCTGGGACATGATAGCGAACGATATCGTGAGGCATGAGAGATTTCGTGAGATTCCTGCCAATGTGCAGGAGCTCTATGCTAATGTTGGAAATCGACGTGCAGCAAGAAGACTTCGCGATTTTATTGCAAGAGAACAAAGAGAGTAAATACGGCAGCATGTCGTGCACCAGTTGACGAAACGATTCCACGTTCTCGCTTGTCATCGACCAAAACAAATGCTCACACCTTTCTAATTCGCTGCAGAAATCTCTTCTCGGGAAATGTGAGCCAACGAAGTCGGGGTTTAGAATTTGTTCAGTGCGAGCTCTTTGTAAAATGGACTGAGCGCACGTTGCTATTAAACTGAGCAGCGCATAGAGCTGCCTGATACAGGCAAATAAAGCATTCAATTCATCTTCGTCAATTATTTCTCTCTGATCTGTTGCCTCTTCTATGGCCGCATGGATTACATGTATATAAATTGAATATATTGCGTGAACAGCATTCTGAAGATTTACGAGTACTATATTTATGACCTCAACGTCGTCTGCCATATTTCGTTTTACCTCCTCAACAAACAGAAGCTCAAATCACTTTAATTAATCACACATGCATGCGCATACGAAATTGCATTTAGTTTAACAACAGTGCACTCTTTCAAAATTTGAATCTGAAAATGTGGACTTTTTTCTATACAATCTGTACGTACTCATGCAGCAAATTGCTTCATACGAATAGAAATATTTACACAGCTGATCACAAAGAATTTTAACACGATAGCTCAACTAACGAAACGAATATGCTAATTAAATTTGTCTCAGCCAATTGAAACCGTTCAGTTGAACGAATGTGGACGGTACAGTCGTTCAGTTAATGAGGCTATTCGTTCGTTCTCGTGCTTCGGTGGACGTTAACTATGACAACCATACAACCATAGTCACGACACGGAGCGTAAATCTAGTCAACGATCCCTATCACATCGTAAAACAACCTCAAATGACCATACATAGCTTTATTATAATCCCTATTGTCTGTCGTTATCATTCGCTACAACAACACGTTATCAGGCACCGGTCGAATTCGCGCGATCGGTAGGCATCGTGAAATTTTGCAAAAATATCAAAATCAGTTAAATACGCAACCACTTTCCAAATTACAATTATAATGTGCCTACTTCGTTCTTCAAAAATTCATACATTACATGCCAACATGCATTCCCATTTATCTAGCGTTTCAAACAATATCAAACAATTAGCACATTTTATTATAATATGATAAGAACGCACATTGCTACCCGACAATCAAACAATTATGAGTTACTATGCAACAAATATGTCTGCCTAGTTCTTCAAAAAATTCATATATGACATCCCACATTACAACTTATCAAGCGCTGCTATATAAAACTACTAGAAATACATGCATGCAGCAACTGTCGCCTATATTTTCCAAACATTGATTTAACATGAAGTATTAGTCATTGATCAACGCAGAACGCAGGCTCGCGTTTACGTTAGTGTTGCGTCAATATTTTTTTGTACAACTCGCTAAAAATAGTTGAAAGATTATTGCTTTTAACTATATAACAATGAGTTTCTGAAATATGTACTGTATAGGTATGTTGTTCTGCATTTTGTGAGCTTTGAAATGTAAAATTTAAAATCTGAGCATACACTCACGCAAAAAAATAGAGTACACATTACATACGTAAACACTCTAAAACTTCAGTACCAGGCTATTTGCCAAATTTAAACTGCACTTGGTGCATGCGTTAAACGCGAATAATTTCCCCACAATTGGGCACATATTATAACTAATGTAACGTCCACACGAGAAATAAAG
This sequence comes from Paramuricea clavata, assembly GCA_902702795.2. NCBI lineage: Eukaryota > Metazoa > Cnidaria > Anthozoa > Malacalcyonacea > Plexauridae > Paramuricea > Paramuricea clavata. The sequence continues at coordinate 9,935 of CACRXK020004118.1, forward strand.
TTTTGGAAGGGGAAAGATAGGTGTTTCGCACGATTTTGGAGGAAAATAAATCAGGTATGTGTACCGTCTATATAGGCTACGCAATGAAATGGATAAGCTTGTAAATTTATGTGGCAGTCTTGGTAACACATAGTTCGTTGCTATGGTAAGACATGCGAACGAAAGTCACTTTGAAATAGCGTGTTGCTTTGTCTAGTTGTATTGTTGTAAATGAAGCACGGTGACCCAATTTTTTTTAATCACTATTTTACTTAAAACATAACCTAGTGATAAGCAATATATTAAAAAATGTGGATAATACCATTTAAAAAACCCCGAAAAAATTCCGTTTTGTTCGATAATTTAATTAGCATTACAGATTTTTTTTTATTTTTGGTATATATTGAAAGACTTTTAATAATCGAGAGGTTTAGCAAAGACGACGCCGACGTCGAAGATAACATAAAAATGGCGTGATGTGCCTATTTATAGATGTACCACGCCATTTTCACGTCCTCTTTGGCGTCGCGGCGTCTTTGCTAAACCTCCCTAATGACATGTAGCACACTTTTTTAAACAAATTGGCATTTCTAATGACGTCTGCAATTGCTACGCAACCTGGTTATAAATCACGTACAATGGCGCGAGATGGCCATGTCATATCATAAAAGTCCTTAATTTACGTTAATATTCTAACAGAAACAAATGGTCAGGCAGGTTTGTAGTTATATAGGACGACGTTTTGATTTCACGATTGTGGTGTAGGGATTTGGTGTGGATTAATTTATCGAGCCATATTAAATGTAAGTTAGTTGGTTGATATAAGTTAAAAAAACTTATGTTCGTTGGTTTATATTAATTAAATAGAAAATTTCCTCAATATCTATTGGTCCCATGATGGCTGTGGCTATGTAATTTTATTCTAGTGGATACAATCCTTAGCAATCCTTAGTACAAAATGAATGATCATGCACTCCCAATTCTATTAATTGTACGAACAAAATGTGTTTTGTTCACTTTGTGCCCATGAAAAATAATTGTATAAGGGTTTTGTAGATGGAAATTTCGAGTGTAAATTTTATACATTTTTAGACCTATAACCAAAAGCAGTTGCGAAAAATGCAACTATAGGCCTTCTGGTGGGATCGAACCTGCGCTTGGTGTGATTGAGCCAATTGTTCGTGAAATAGCATGTTCGTGTAGTCATATTATCAGTAGAGACTAGACTGACGTTTACCGCAGACTACGAACATCAAACTTCAAATTGCACGAACAAAACATGTCAAATTAACAAATGGATAAGATTCTGCCGCAGTCTGTTCAGTTGTATGACGTCATTACGTGGGAAGAGAAAAAAAGTTGCTCACGAGCCGCCGAGGCGAGTATACTGTATATACAGAGCATAGTGTACATCTATAACTGAACAAAAAACAGCAAAATTTTATGCAAAAAAAGAAAAACCTCGAATCAAACAGGCAAATAGTTCACTTTTTATCCACCCAAATCATTTGGAAATTTGAAAAATTCGAAATGTTACAAATGTCACGCGTACATGATTGATACAAATTAGTAATGCTATTGGATAAGGATTTGTGTGACGTATTCCGGGCGTCTGTCCTCTAATAGATCATGGCTCTTGACCAATAAAAGCGCTTGAATTTTTAACGTTACGTCATTAATTGTTTAAAGTGCCTATGACACGAAATTTCACCCCAAAGGTTTATGGTTGCATTGTAAAGATCACTTAAAATGACTTAATAATTTCTTTTATACAATTTTGGTAACTTGCTCTCTTTTCAAGATATTCAACTTTGTTTCATATGCAATTATCACCGGTTTGACATCACATCACATAATAATTTTTAAGAAAAGTAGTTTTCTTGACGAATACGTATCTAAAAAACTTAAAAATTGACCTTGTATATGTATAAATTTCATAACCGGTAATTAACCCTCTGTATTTGTTTGTAAAAATATTTTATCGAGGTAAAATATTGCGTTTTCAAAATGTCATTATGCGATGTGATGTTACACCGGTAATATTTGCATATGAAACATAGTTGAATATGATGCTTGTGATGTTACTCTGAGTGCACATCCACACCGGGCGAGCTTGAAAAATATGCCCGGTCAGGACGGTTGGAGTAAGTGATATTTCGGAACAGAATTTAGTTCTTTCAATATCAATGTAATCTAGTAATATGGTGGCCGGGCATACTTTTCAAGCTCGCCCGGTGTGGATGTGCACTCAGAGTAGCATCACAAGCATTATATTCACCTGAGTACACAACACAAGCACAGAAAAAAAAGTTGAATATCTTGCCAAGGATACAATTAAGTTACCAAAATTCTATAAAAGAAATTATTAAGTGGCAGTCGCGCTAAGAGCGGTCCGATGACTTTGACTTCGGAAAATAGATTTCCTTTATTTTTTGTGTGTTGAAAGGCATTGGTATACAAGTGTCCAAAATAAATTTATTGTTTGAAAATTCTTTTTTATGGCTTCGCTAGACGCCGAAACTCATTTTACCCGTGCAGAGCTAATTTCAAGCAAAATCGAAGGTTGAATTTCGGTAAATTGTAGAGCTGCGCTGTGTCAAAACGCCTGACTATTTCCAAACTTCAACTAGATCAACAAGTTAAGATACAATTCAGGTTCCCTGTTCCAAAAAATAAGAGCATTTGAATAAATTATGAATAAACGACAGCAACTTGACGGCACACCGGTTTTTGCTTCTTGTTCGGTCTACAAAATTACACTAAAATCGAAGCCTGAGATCTCCAAATGGGGACCTAAAATTACGCTGAAATGTGTTTGGCTGTAATGATTTATACTTATTTTCAGAAGATCTGAAGAAAAACCTGCGGGTATCAATCTGTATTTGGCGCGAGTTAAGATTTTCTGGAGCCCATAATCAATGATTTTGCATAATTTATAGCTAATTAACATATTTCTTGAGAGGCGCTAAAAGTAAACAATTTCTTTCTGACTAACATATCTCAGATGAAAGAGACTACCACAGCTAGTAATACCCTTTTTGTAAATATAGTCGTAATGTTCTTTTCCTGACACGCTGAGAGAGCTTTGTTTTTTAATGTTATGTCACATTTATTCAGTCTGACCATATTCATAAATGTCACGAACTTGTATATTTCAAAAATATCAGTATCAGAATTCAGAAAGACCGATTATTCTTTCCTTGATTCGGTTGATGGATTTAGTTGATTGATTTAAAAAACTATAAGTATAATAGAACATTCCATGTGTTTCCATTGCCCCTATATAGGGCTAGAATTTTTATCAATATGTTCTATTTTTCGGTGGCGACGGCATATTAACAAAGTACGACACAAAAATGTACATTCGAATTTATGACCGACATATATCAGAATGTTATTTATGAAGTTTGAATTGAATTTACTCAGGGACGCCGGAACGATCATAAGGCAAAGGGGGGCGAACCCACAGCAAAGGACACTTCTCTAAAGCAAAACTTCGAAATCTTCCGAAATTTTTTTTTTATCAAAAAATTTCGGCGACCTTCCCCACCCCATCCCCCCCCCCGTCCCCAAAAAAATTTCGATCAGTGTACCATTTTAGGGGTCAAAAAATTTTTCCGGACATACCATAAGTGAAATATAAACTGTAAATTGTCTGAATCTCATAATTTTTGTACAAAAACCATCGTTCTAAATGTGATTTATCACGTATTTTTTTACAACTAAAAGGGCACTTCTGCCCCCCCCTGCCCCCCCTACCAAAAGGCAAGGGGGGCAGCCGCCCCCCCCCCTGCCCCCCCAGTTCCGGCGTCCCTGAATTTACTTAACGCGAAATAAATACTAAAATAGGAATTTTCTATGCTGGGTTAGTAAAAGAAAAAGCATAATTTTAATTGTATGTAATTTCGATGAATACTATAAAAAAAATTATACGCATTAATTGTTTATATAAATGAGCTAACATTTTTAACAAAAATATCAATTTTATAAGTAATCGAATTTCAATATTTTTCTTTGAAAAAAAATATATTCGTGAGCTCCATAGCTGAGAATAAATTTCAAAAGTTTGTGAATTAAAATTCACAAGACACAAGTTTGATATTTTTGTTAAATAACTCATCAGAATGCTTATAGTTTATTTTGTTACATCATGGCTAAAACAAACGTCGCTACTATCGTAATAAATGTGTAAATGTTAGCTAATTTATATAAACAATGCGTATAATTTTTTTTATAGTATTCATCGAAATTACATACAATTAAAATTATGCTTTTTCTTTCACTACAGTAACCCAGCATAGAAAATTCCTATTTTAGTATTTATTTCGCGTTAAGTAAAGTCAATTCAAACTTCATAAATAACATTCTGATATATGTCGGTCATAAATTCGAATGTACATTTTTGTGTCGTACTTTGTTAATATGCCGTCGCCACAGAAAAATAGAACATATTGATAAAAATTCTAGCCCTATATAGGGGCAATGGAAACGCATGGAATGTTCTATTATACTTATAGTTTTTTAAATCAATCAACTAAATCCATCAACCGAATCAAGGAAAGAATAATCGGTCTTTCTGAATTCTGATGCTGATATTTTTGAAATATACAAGTTCGTGACATTTATGAATATGGTCAGACTGAATAAATGTGACATAACATTAAAAAACAAAGCTCTCTCAGCGTGTCAGGAAAAGAACATTACGACTATATTTACAAAAAGGGTATTACTAGCTGTGGTAGTCTCTTTCATCTGAGATATGTTAGTCAGAAAGAAATTGTTTAATTTTAGCGCCTCTCAAGAAATATGTTAATTAATAGCTATAAATTATGCAAAAATCATTGATTATGGGCTCCAGAAAATCTTAACTCGCGCCAAATACAGATTGATACCCGCAGGTTTTTCTTCAGATCTTCTGAAAATAAGTATAAATCATTACAGCCAAACACATTTCAGCGTAATTTTAGGTCCCCATTTGGAGATCTCAAGCTTCGATTTTAGTGTAATTTTGTAGACCGAACAAGAAGCAAAAACCGGTGTGCCGTCAAGTCGCTGTCGTTTATTCACAATTTATTCAAATGCTCTTATTTTTTGGAACAGGGAACCTGAATTGTATCTTAACTTGTTGATCTAGTTGAAATTTGGAAATAGTCAGGCGTTTTTACACAGCGCGGCTCTACAATTTACCGAAATTCAACCTTCGATTTTGCTTGAAATTAGCTCTGCACGGGTAAAATGTGTTTCGGCGTCTAGCGAAGCCATAAAAAAGAATTTTTAAAAAATAAATTTATTTTGGACACTTGTATACCAATGCCTTTCAACGCACAAAAAATAAAGGAAATCTATTTTCCGAAGTCAAAGTCATCGGACCGCTCTTAGCGGGACTGCCACTTAAGTCATTTTAAATGATCTTTACAATTATTCGCTGAAGGCGAGGTGATTACCGGTGAATAAAAACCGGACAAAGTACGTCGACGTTTTTTATTCACGATAATCACCGAGCCTGAGGTGAACAATTGGTTTAGTATAATTTCATAGGTGATTATTTTGAAAACTACACATTTCTTCGTCATTTAATTAACAAAACGGCTTCGGCTGCCATTTTGAAAATCGCTTAGGTAATTATCGCGTTATAATCAATCAGTAGTGGCTTTCGGAAATTCTGAATTTATTCCAAAAATATTGAAAACAGAATTTTGTAGAATTTTCATGATTTCTCTTTTTTACTCCTGTTGATTAGCGCAAATTTCCCACCTTTTTTCATGTTAAGAAATGTTTGCCACAACGTGGGAAAACGCGTGAGCGCGTGAGCGCGCTCGCACAAAAAAAAGTGCTCCGCAAAAATTATAAATTTACTGATCAAAAAACCAAGCTGAAAGGGAAGTTTTACCTCATAGTTGTGGATAAAGGTGCGATCTTTCAAAATTTATAAGTTTGTTTGCGGATACAGTGTTTTATTAGTTTGTAATTTGTGTCCAGTTTGGTCTTGGTTTTCGTTTCTTGGCCAATTTGAGAAAAAAAGAGTCGTTGACATTGCGCACGCAAGCTCCTGCGTTACTTTGTGTATTGACGTGACTTAAATCTTCAACGGAATTTGCGCAGTTAAAGTTTCGTGGGAAATTTAAACAATTCGCACGTACATTGAGATATTATACGACACGGAATCAACTGAAAATGATTCTAAATCGACGTAGTAATAAAAGTATTGGAATTTTCAAACAACTTTCCATCTGGCTTCCTATTCTTGTTGTTGTTATTTGGCTCTGCACAAGATGTAAATCACTAATTATCAAGCTGAACGACGAAGAAGCTTCCAAAAGTGTTTTCATCAATTCTGAACTGACAACGTTACACGATAAACTCTGCTGTATCTGGACATCAACGCGGGACAATCATTTACGAAAATCCAGTTACCCGTGTAAACACCGATACGGTTTGGAATTTGATGTGAAACATAAGAGTCTCCATTTGGTCTTGTGCATCCTGCTTGCTGGCGATATCGCTCTCAATCCAGGTCCAATGATGACTACGCGTTTAGAAGATCTACCCGCGTTGCCGCGTCCGCAACTATTAGCGAACGATGCACATGCAAACTCTGAATCAACGCGAGGGTACATTTGTAGCAAGCGTAATGATTCTCAGCACGGACTCGATTGTCTTTATTTGAACTCGAGAAGTCTAAAAGCTTTCGTTAAGACAGACGACAACTGTTCCAAAATTTGTAAAATAAACATATTTCAACAATTGGTTTACTGCGGTGGTTATGACGTTGTCTGTGTTTGCGAAACCTGGCTCAACGACTGCATGCGTGCTCGACAGCGAACTGTTACCAGGTTACTCCATTTTTCGCAGAGACAGGGTTGGAAAGACGGGTGGAGGCGTGTTGGTTGCGGTAAGAGATACCATTCGTGCAAAACGTCGAACCGATCTGGAGGGAAATAACGTGGAACTAGTTGTAGTGGAACTTTTCAAAGCCAATCATCAATCTATCATATTGTACACTTTCTACCGCCCTCCTAGTTCTACTTTGGATTCTATACAACAACTCAACTCATCTCTTGACAACATTCCTGAGTCCATGTGCATCATTCTTATCGGGGACTTCAATCTGCCTGCCATTGACTGGTCACTAGATCACCCAAACCCAAACAATAATGGTGGCCTTTTGGAAACCAAGTTCTGCGATTTAGTTGGTGACCACTTTCTTGAACAATTAATATCTGGGTCCACGCATCGTGACGGCAACAAACTTGATTTGCTGCTCTGCAACTACACTGCAATAATAAAAAATGTAACATCATCTACCCCTGAACAGTTTGGTTTTCCTACTGACCACCACATCATAGAATTTGAAATCCAACAAAAGTTTGCTCGCGCTCAACCAATCAAGCGAATAATCTTTGACTATAGACAAGGGAATTTCGAAGAACTTCGGACTTCTCTATTGCAAGCAGGGTTCGATAGTGATGGCGTATTGACAGAGGAAATTGACCAGCACTGGACTCGTTGGAAAGAGTGGTTTCTCGCGTATGTGAACAAATTTATTCCTAAGAAAGTTGTTAAAGATACAAACTCGCCACCCTGGGTTGACGGAGAAGTAAGGCACTTACTACGAAAAAAATATGCTGCGTTGAAAAAGTACCGACAATCCAAAACTACAGCCCGTAAACAGAAACTCCGAACTCTGACTCAAACTATCAAATACGCAATGAGACAAAAACACAGTGACTATCTTGTGAAAATTAAGGATTCATTTCTCGATAATCCCAAGCTATTTTGGAGCTACCACAAGTCGACATGTCGTCATCGTGAAAGCAAAGTGTCGGAAATATCGTACAAAGGCGTAACGGCGAAAACTGCAGCCATTAAAGCTGAACTGTTCAACGCGTTCTTTCCTCTGTTTTTACCTCTCCTCGATCGAACATTGGTGAGGACACTATCAACAATTCACTTCCAATAAGAACGGAACAAAATCTATCTGACATCACAATTGGTGTAGAAGAAGTTGCCAACTGTTTGCATGGTCTGGATACATCGAAAGCAAGTGGCCCCGATGGTTTACCGTCCAGGCTATTGAAAGAGTGCGCCCAACAAATAGCACCAAGTCTATGTACCTTGTTCAACCATTCACTGCAATCTGGTCGAATGCCATTAGAATGGAAATCAGCGAACATCACTCCACTGCACAAGAAGCAGCGGAAAGAACCAGCAGAAAACTATCGTCCCATTTCTCTCCTTCCTATAGTCAGCAAAGTCTTGGAACGTTGCGTGTATTCCCAATTCTACGAACATGTCTCCTATCTCATCACTCCACATCAACACGGTTTTCTACGAAATCGTTCCTGCGTTACACAATTGCTCTCCGTGCTTCATTCCATAGGACAAAAACTTGATACGAACGAACAGACTGACATAGCATACCTCGACCTCGCGAAAGCCTTTGATTCCGTAGATCACTCCATTCTCCTTCAAAAACTCAAATGCTACGGTGTAACAGGAAGGCTGTTAAATTGGTTTGCTGATTACCTCAACAATCGTCGTCAGAGAGTCGTAATGGACGGTGCTACATCGCAATGGACCCCAGTTACATCCGGAGTGCCGCAAGGTAGTATCCTGGGTCCAATGTTGTTCGTTATTTTCATCAACGATGCTCCTGATGTCATCAACAACAAAGCAATTCCAGCACTATTTGCAGACGACACTAAGCTCTACAAGAACATAACATCAGTGAATGACTGCAACCAGTTGCAAGAAACTTTAACACACCTTGATACTTGGAGTCAGGATAACAACATTAAATTCAACGGGTCGAAGTGTAAAGTATTGTCGGTAACGCGCAAGAAGGCCCCAATTTCTTTTCCCTATCATCTCGGGTCGACAGAGCTGTCGAGAGTTGACGACGAAAAAGACCTTGGCGTAATCTTCTCCAGTAAACTACAGTGGAACTTACATATCAACGAAATGGTATCGAAAGCGAATAGGCAGCTAGGCGTGCTTAAGAGGACTTGCTACTCACTCACAGACATCAACATCCGACGTACACTGTATCTTTCGCTGGTGAAGTCGAAGCTCAGCTATGCAACACAAGTTTGGTCGCCTACTCACAACAGACAACTCAATGAAAGGATTGAAAGAGTTCAAAGAAGAGCCACAAAATGGATTCTAAGGACCGGGACTTGTGAAATGCCATACAAGCAACGGCTGTTGAAATTGGAACTCTTACCACTCTCTTACGATAGAGAGATGAAAGATCTCGTATTCTTCTTCAAGGCGTTGTACGGTTACGTCGATCTTAACATTAACAATTGCGTCTCTTTTATTCAACATGGACGTACTCGACTTAGCCAAGCTACTGGTGTAGTGCTTCAAACTCTTATGTGTAGAACTGCTACGTTTCAATCATCTTATTTCAACCGTATTGTCAAACCGTGGAACAATGTATGTCAAGATTTCAATCCAGATACATTCTCTAGCCCTATCTCTTTCAAAAACTTTCTTAAACGCAGCTATTTAGAACTTCTACACTCTGTATATGATGTTGACCTACCCTGTACTTGGTTCTCGGTGCGTGACTATCCCTGTCACAGAGAACAGCGAAAATAAATGTGTGTTTAATAGACCATCTTTGGGGCTATTTTCCAGTGCAGTCGCTTTGCCTGCGCGAGCGGAAAGGACTTTCATTTTTGTCCGCCTGAATGCTCGCGGACACGCCATGAAAGTAGAACTAATTTTTCACATGATAAAATCGCGCGTGCGGGGCGACTGCGGTGGGAAGTGGCCTTTAAGCGTCTGTGTGTAACCTGTCTGTGTGTGTAACCTGTCTCTGTATGTGGTTTGTCTGTGAGCGTGCGTATATGTATACTATGTGTAATATAAGTATATAACTGTACATATAATCATATAATTGGATATCAGTCGTCTGTTTGTCTACCATACATTGATGTTTGTATCAAGATTGAATATCAGACGTCTGTTTGTCTACCATACATTGGCCCGGCTTCACACAAAATCGAAAGAATTTTGAGGAATGAAGCAGGTATAAAGGTGTACCATTCCAGCGAAAACAAATTGTTTCGAGCTCTTTGCACACATAAGGACAATGTAAATGAATCTCAGAAACCTGGTGTGTACCGCATTCCTTGTGAATGTGGTCTGGTTTATATTGGTGAAACTGGTCGAAATCTCTCACTACGTCTTAAGGAACACAAGACGAATTGCGAGAAAGCCGAGCAAGATAAATCTGCTGTGGCTAAACATACTTGGACTTACGACCATCGTATAAAATGGGACGAAGCAACCATTCTGGCGATTGATAGTCACAAGTTCTCTCGCAAAATGAGGGAGTCAATTGAAATTGAGAAGCACAATACTATAGATCAGGAGGGAAAGCCACTAGATAGTACGTGGCGTGCTCTCTTTAATGTGCAAAATTAATTTCTCTTGTCTATGGATGCGCGCGCGTTAATTGGAATCACTTCACTACGTTTGGAATGACGTGGTTGATGTGCCGTTTAATTAAATTTCAAATGACGCGAGCCAACAGATCACGACACTTTTGTATATAAAAAGAGCGTGTGAATTAAACAAGTCACATATTATTAGCACTGATGAAGATCTGGGCTTACGGATCGAAAGCTTTGCAGTAATAAATTTACGTGGTGTTTCCACAAACAAAACCTATTATATTTTATCACCATGCAAACATACAAAGAACTTAAATTAAACATACCTTTTTAGAAGAAAAAAATATACCCAAGTATTTTTAACCTTTCCATCACATGCTCGCTGTCTCAATGTTTCCACCTTTTTTGGCGTTGTCTAGTTTTTCATGAAAAATGGAAATCGCATATTTAGTCCCACCTTTTTCGCGCTTACCACTTCGCTAACAAAACCCGCGAGAAAGGTTCGTTTTTTGAAATTGACCCGTTTAACGCCATTAGTTATACGCCACACATACTAGCCTTGCACAGTGATCAGAGAGCTATGGCGACTGTAACATGGTGATAGGGTTAAAAAAGTGTAGCCACGTTTCTGAGGGCCACAAGTTTTTCAGCCCATGGCTGTAATGTGTTTTTACCCTCGTGAAATAAAGTTTTAATAAATAAAAAGTAAATAAATGTGTACAGCCGTTACTCTCGACGAAGCGCGCGAGAGAACGTCTGTGAGTTGGATGCATAATCCTTGTTCAGGTCACGTGGATAGTTCCCACATTTGAGGACATTTTGGGGGACATTACTTTAAAATGTACCTTTTGAATAACCAGTTGTGTTTATATTTAATACCTTGTCTTTGTAAACAAATATACGCCAAGAACTGAGCTTGTACACCGGATTTGCCGGCAATGATCACCGTCCAGCATTGTTCGCACTCAAAACAAATCTCTTCATCGAGAAATATATGCGATATATTTCTGGTGTATCGTTTTTCAGATTGTATTTCAAGTCTTTCAAACATTTGTATGCCCCGAAGGAAATCTTGATTCTTGATCTGGTATTTTAAAATTTTTGTGTTGTTATTTTAAACGCATGCGAAATTATCAATTAACCAATGAAATAGCTTCATTTGTCATAAATTATTCAAATAAAGCACTGTCCAATCAGAGGCGGTCCCCAAATCTGGGAACTATCCACGTGACCTGAACCAGGATTATGCATCCAACTCACAGACGTTCTCTCGCGCACTTCGTCGAGAGTAACGGCTGTACACAAGCTATAAAATTGCAGCCGCAATCATTGTACGGCGGAAATTTGTTCATTATTTTGATGTTGATTAAGGAGTATATCTCACTTCGGAAGGAGAAATAATTCTCCCCTCGGAAAATATGTAGATTATTTGAAATTGACTAAAATTTCGAGCAGTTTTATACTGTCAACGGAGAGCTCATAACAACAACTGCAATACCTATAACCAATTAACAATCCAACTTAACAGCGGTTTATCTCGGTTTATTTATTATTTCCTATCAACCGTCATCATCTTTTGCACGGGCATCACTTAACCATCCGCCAAGTCGATCCTCTTAGACAACAACAGCACCTATAGAAAGGCCGAAATTCAGAGTGCCAACAATAAAAGAATTAGTGGTTGGAAGAAATCATTTACTGAAAACCCCTTCTAACCTCTGGGAAATTCGACTTTAAAATATTACTTATCAAACGATGAGGATAATTTTATTTAACCATGCACTGACGTATTTGTTCAATTAATATTTTCTTCTAAGTATACTGTACTCCATATTGTTTTAAACAGTGCGGTTGTTCTAATTAAAAAGGTATGTTTTCTCACGTACGTTGTGGCAAAACATTTCATACCATAAAAATAAGGTGGTAAATTTGTGCTAATGAACCGGAATAGAAAAGTTAAATCCTGAAAGTTCTACAAAATTCTGTTTTCAATTTTCGGAATTTAGTGAAAATCAGAATTGCCGAAAGGTACCACTGACCATAATCACCTCCTCTCCTCGGCAACCAAACAGCGTGGAAAATTGTCAATAATCACTTATGTAATTATACTGATATATAAAAAAGTCCATAACCTTATTAAATCGACTGGCGTTGTTGGAAGTTTTCAAATGGTTTTACAAACAGTTTCCGCTTTTAGAAGTTGTTCCGTTTTTCATGTAATCCCCCGTCCCCCGATTCTATAGGTTTTAACACAAAGCTTAATTGTGTCTCTATTTTACAATAGTCATTTCAAGGGCGAAGGTAGTAATCAGTGATATACTTATAAACGTCAAAGTTCTGGAGATTATGGAGAGGTTTTCGATCAAATCCATCGCGCTAAAATGGTTCTACTTCTGGTCGGTAGGGAGTGCGATTATCTACACAGAATTCAGTAATATATACATGAAACAACTTGGATTAAGTCCGCGGCAGATTGGACTAACAAATCTTATGGGAGTTCCGAATTTATTCATGCCATTATGTCTATTCATTGGCGACAAATTTCGGGTGCGAAAACTTTTGGTTACTATTGGATTAGTTTTTCTGGTCGTATGTTATATTCTGCCGCTGCTTCCTTTAATAGTTTCGCCACCAGTGATTTTTTGCTTAACATCAAACAAGTCGATAGCGTTTACATCTGGACATTCTATCAATAGTTCAGTGATTTCACGAAATTCGTTTTCTACCAATAATTTAACCTACAAATTAGGCGACTCGGAGCAAGGAACAACACCCACAAACACAGAGGCAAGTTATTCTGAAAGTGTTCCCTGGCTTAGCAAATTGTTTATCTTGATGCTTGTCACCAGAACTGCATATGAATTTCCGCATCGAATGCTTGCATCTCTAGGAGATTTGGCGACCATTACGTACCTTAAAGAGCGCAGAGCAAATTACGGTGCATATTATATGTGGAGCCATATTGGTGGTGGCATTTCGATATTCACTGTCGCTATGTTGGCATGGTTTATCAAAATTAACATTTGTGGGACAGAAAACTATGGTTATTTTACAATGTATATCGTTGCAGGCTGTATGGCCCTACTTTCAATGCTTTCTCTGCCGTGGTTTCGGTATGAATACAACGAAAATAAAACTATTAACTGGTCAGAAGTAAAATCAGCATTATGTAATGCTCATTTCGCACTCATGTTTTGCATTCTTTTTTGTACCGGAATTCCTATAGCCTTTCAGACATTCTGGGAGTTTTGGTATTTAGACGGATTGTCTGCAAGTCCTTTATTATTGGGTATAGCTGGATTAGTTCGTCGGCCAATGCTGGCAATATGGATGCTGTTCTCTTGCGAGTTGCTGAAAAGAATTGGTGAGCTGAAGACTATATGTATCGCTTTCTTTCTGTTTGCTCTGTCCTTTTTGGCTCTGTCCTTCACACGGGTACCATGGTTTGTGCTGGCTATCGACTTGTTTCAGACGGCTGCTTATGGACTGGCATATTGTAGCTTCACAGTGCATTTTTCAAAAGCAGGTTCAAAAACATGTTCAGGAGTTATTCGTGGTAAGTCTTTCTTTACCTCATTTCCAACTAGCGTCGAATTTACCGGCATAGGGTAATTGTATGTAAAATTCCCTCACATATAGAAATTAGAGGGAAACGGCAACGAAAATTTGTTTGCCTAATCAGTTGTTGAGATTAAAATGTTGAGATTATTTACATATTCTTTTTGCGAATTCTTCCAAACTATCTTAATTTTTGCAATATTTGAAACTAAAATCGTCTTGTTATATTTAACAAAATTAATATCAAACATTTTCCGTGTTGATATGCAGTTATATCAACACGAGTGGAAATTGGGATAATGAGAAATTGTGTGGAAACACGACGCCCGAAGGGCAGAGTGTTTTCACACAATTTCGAGTTTTCCCAATTTTCCGCCTCTTGTAAACACGGAAATTTTCTTATACTCGGGCTTTTGACATTGCTATATTATAAAAATATATAAATCATTTTTTCCGTATTGATATATAATTATATCAACACACGTGGAAGTTGGGAAAACTCGAAATTGTATGAAAACACTCCGCCTTTCGGGCGTCGTGTTTCCATACAATTTCTCGTTTTCCCTGATTCCACTCGTGTTGATATAACTGTATATCAACACGGAAAATGTTTTATATTTGTTAAATAAAGAAAGAAATTTTCCGATGTTTCCGTGTTGACTTTGAGTTATATCAACATGGCTATTAGCCAGTCAGCGTTCAGAATTTACAAATGCTATATTATAAAACTAGAAGTTACTATCGCAAGGAAAATGCTGCCTCACTCCCAATGGATCAAAGAAGGCAGCATACACAATTTGCTAAATAAGGAGGTGTTTTATGACCCCGCTTTGCTAAGACACGATGTGCATGAGGCAAGATGATTTATATCTATTTCAATAAGTCATGGTGCACACTGAGTAACAAAAAACTTAATTATGTCTGACAGATAGCAACAGTTACCTGTAAACTGAAAGGTTGTTCAAGCAGCAATAATAATTTTCTCGAACTACAAGATCTGCTCTACAACATTTGAGTTCTGTTAACCAGCATTTGAGTTCTGTTAACCACCATCCATCATGTAAACAGCCCCTGAGACGCCTGTTCAGGAGGTAGGAAAAGTGCAATTTGAACACCAAAACCTTGCACAAAGTCAAAGGTCAGCTAAATATCCTAATTATACTTTCTTGGCATGGACGATTTTGTATGAATACCTTCATTGCTTATAACTTCTTGCTTTTGTATGTATAATTATAATACTGTCAGTGGTGAATCTAGTCGTAGCAACAGGTCATGCTATGGTTTTCAATGATTTGCATTGCAGGTCTATTAGTATAGCATGACCGGTAATTGCCATGGCTAACTTGCCACTCAATACTGCATAATAATGCCATATGTATAAACAATAATAATACTGGAATGAATCATTGGACTTGTAGAATTTACTAATAATTTCATATATAGAAATAATTAGTCAGTTTTTGTCCCAATTATCGTTTTAATGGCATGTTCAAGGCTACCCCTATTGCAGAACAACTGAACAATCTGCTGATGGGGAGACAAAATCTATTTGCTCACATTTTTGTTTAATACGTCAGCTTCAGATGACACCATTCATTTGTAATGACTATATAATAAGAAAGAAATTGTGAGCATTATCGAAAAATATAGTATACCCTGACATTTGGCGACACTGTCACTGTGTGACACAGGATTATATTTCACATTGTGCTAACAGTGGATATATCTCAGAGGTATATTTTTACAGTCTGACCGTCATACCTTGTAACTGCATGCTGGTAAGTTAATAATGCCGAAGTGGCCCCTAAATAAATGCAAAGAGGATTTAAGTTTAAATATATTTCATTTGTTAATGTACCATATTCATCACAAACTGTATATAACGCGGAAAGTTGTGTATGCACGTCTTTATAATAAACAGGCTTTATATTACACAGACTTAACAAAAAATATATAATTCGCTGTGAATTGAGCTTATTAAATTAAAAGGAAAGAAAAAATCGAGCAAATTGACATACCTCTAAAGGATCTCCCTTTCTCACAAAACTTGAATATGATAAGGGATGGACCATTAGAAAAGTGATGAGGGGCGGGGGACAAAAGCAACAATAAAAATCGAGCAGGGGAAACAGAAAAAAATTCGTGCACCAGAAAAGTTTGAAAAAAAAAATTCGTACAGAGACTTTTCAATAGGGAAAATTATAAGTTGACAGGGCCTATCAGAAGTATAGTGTAAGGGTGGCCACAAAATTTGGAAAATAGATGAAAAATAATTTGGAACTTTTTATGATATAAGTAATGGTGTGAGAAAAAAATTTTCTAAACCTAAATGTAGCGGATATTGGTGCAAAAAAAGCGTTTTAATCATGTTTTAAGAAGTCTTTTTCAGGGAAAATGTCTTTTAAACCTTAACTAAACTGATGTTAGTCCGAAAAAAGTTTTTTGACCCCTTTTTTTTCTTTGTCCATGAGAAAGAATTTTGAAGTCCTGTGAAAAAAATTTTGGTGCAAAAAAAGCATTTTAATCATGTTTTAAGAAGATTTTTTCAGGGAAAATGTGTTTTAAACCTTTTTTGTCCAGAGGAATTTTGGAGTCCTGAAAAAAAATTTTCACCTCCTCCCCTCCCCCGCTCGCCAACAATTTTTGGAGAAAAGATAATGTTCGAGCAAGGGATTAAAAAAAAATATTCGACACAGCAAAACATTTTGAAAAAATAATCGTGCACGTTGGAACTGGACCACCTCCCCACATCATTTTTCTATTGGTCCGTCCCTAAGGCTAAGGAAATATGTCTTCGCCTCGCTCCTTACCTTGTGTTCATATGCCACAAAGCTGAACAAAGCTGCAGATCGAAATATTTTTTAAACGCCATTCTTGGCTACCTTCTTCGCAGGCCATACATCCCATATGAGTATGCCCGTTCGCAGGTTGAAATTTGAAATCTGAGACGAAGCTGCTGCTTTCCGTTCGTTTCCCACCAATTTTATTTTTTTGAAAGGCCTGCGAAGGAGGTAGCATTCTCGGTACGTCGTTCGCAGATCGCTGAACAAAGTATTCGGCACTCGTCGATTTGCTATCGTAAACTCCTGGGGTATGATAATGCTCCAATGTAAATTCCTTACTGCAGCGTCATAATATGACGTCACAACTGCCTACACAAAATCAAGATACGCTTCAGTTGGCGGGAAATTCAAATGCACTATAACACATCGTCAAGAATAGGAGGCTGCCTTCAGCAGCAATTAGGTCTATAGTTAAATGACGTCACAACTAATGTAGACATCTTAAAAATAAAACAAGACGCTCTACGGGGAGTTAACTCGCTGGGGCTATACAAATACACTCATTACTGTACATGATACATTACTCAACTTTCTCTGTAGTTGTCTAACCTGTACATTTTTTGTCCGCCTGACTGCCCGCGGACACACCATGAAAGTTGAACTACATTCAACTTCCTTGGTGTGTGCTCGCGCGACTGATTTTTCACGTGATTAAAATTGGTCGCTCCGCCCGCGCGGGCAAAGCGACTGCAATGGAAAATGGCCTTCTCCGAGCTAAGAGGAAAAGTCGAATACGAGCGCTTAACACAGTACTATAAAAATGCGCTAGGTCCTACAAGTAAAGTTATATTTAGTACGCTACATCCTTCAAGACTGTCAGCCGCCAGTTGGTCCGTACAAAATAAAATATTTTGGGGCTTTTGGGCTCAAAATACTATCAAAAGGAAGAGAGAAGTAAGACGAATCCACTGGTATGCAGCCGAAAAAGCGAAAACCAATGATACCAAAGTTATCAAGGATCAAACGAACTGCATTTTTTTATAATTAGTTTGATAATTTTTAGCGATTTGTCAACAATACAATTTCGCTTGGCTTTCAAAGACAAAGGCCATAAATCGCTAGAATACTGTTGTTTAGTAATACATTTGACATCTGTAATTAGTACACGCTGACGCTGAATCGAACGGTGGTATTTTCATCCTTATTGCGCCATTAGGCATCATAAATACACTATGAAACGTACTGCGAGTGATTTGTCAACAATTTGTACTGCGAGCGATTTGTCAACAACACAATTTTGCTTGATGTTCAAGGGCCATAAATCGCTAGAATACTGGTGTTTAGTAATACATTTAACATCCGTGATCGAGTACAATTTCTTACTCTGAATCGAACGGTGGTATTTTTATCCTTATTGCGCCATTAGGCATTAAGCCTGGACCTGGTTTCATTAAATCGTAATTATCGCAAGAACCGCATCGCAAGCGTCGCAACGATTTTAAAAACGCGAAATGTAATTTTTAATAAAAACTGCGATTACTCCGAGTTTTGCGATAACTATGTCTACGTTCCGCGATTATTGCGATGATTACGATTTAATGGAAACCAGGCTTTACAAATACAAGGACAAACGTACTGCGAGTGATTTGTCAACAATACGTACTGCGAGCGATTTGTCAACAATACAATTCCGCTTGATTTTCAAAGAGCATAAATCGCTAGAATACTGGTGTTTAATAACACACTTGACATCCGTAATTAAGTACAATTTCTTACGCTGAATCGAACGGTGTCGTATTCTTCTCAAAATATAAAGCAGTGCAGCCAAACGTAACTTGTGAGTTGCGATTTGCGAAGGTTGCTGCTTCCATCACAATTTTGGTAAAATTCCTTGTAAAATTGTTCAATTTTTTTCAATTTTCCCGAATTTCGAATTCCTCAAAACGCAAGATTATTTATGGATAATATGGGTAAAAATTAGCAGGAGTCTTATGGATAATTTGGGTAAAAATTGGCAGCTCATTAATATTCTACTTTGTGGCTATCGACGACGATTGGAGATCCACTATTGCTGATCCACTAAGGGCCTGTTCATATGGGCAAAAGTTATCCCAGTTAACCAGAGAACTTTTCGACTAGCCAAATACTTTGTTGTGTTCATATGGAGAAATATTATCCCACTTACCGGGAAAAGTTTCCGGCTGTGACGTAGCACTGAACATCAATTGAATTGAAAAGTTGCTGACACGACAAAAAGTTATCCCGCTAACCGGGAAAGTTGTGTTCATATCGGGAAAACATTATCCCGGTCACCGAGATGTCGCCTGTCAACAAGCGAGATCTCGGTACACGGGAAATGTTTTCGTCTCATATGAACGCAATGTAACTTTTCATATTATTTTCGTAACAAGGCGAGATCTCGCTCGTAAACTTGTCGAAAAGTTTTCTCGCTAACCGGGATAATTTCTGCCCATATGAACAGGCCCTAAAAATGCGCGCCGAAACCTATACTCGACACAGCGAGTAAATATGTTAACAGCGGAATGTGTAATTATATACTAGAAGTTACTATCGCAAGGAAAATGCTGCCTTATCCCGCCTTCCATCATATAAGTACGTAAAGCACCCCTAAGACACCTGTCCAGGAGGTAGGAAAATAGCAATTTGAATACGAAAACACCTTGCATTATTATTCGACCACCTTTAATGTTAACCAGTAATGGTGAAAAATGCTGAGCTCAGCGAAAGTATTGTCTCTTCGCCCAAACCTGCCCAAACTTGCTTTGCACATCATTTTGACATCAATACATCATGCATGTATTATGACGTCTTGCATACATTATGACGTCATGCATCCATCTGCCCAATTCCTCCACATTGCATTCCCAAGCACTGCCCAGCTCCCCCACATATTATAGTAATCACGTTACGTTCCTCAAAAATCCGGGTCGAACAGCCGATATATTACTACTTATCTTGCTGTGTTTGATTTGTATATTTATGTATTTCCAGGACTGCAAGAGGCGGTGTTTGCTTTGGGTACTGAAAGTGGTTCAGCTCTTTTGGGAGTTCTTTTCAACGCTTTGGGAACACGGACGACATTACTTATTTACTCAATGAATTCAGGAGTCATTCTTATTATTTTACTTATGTATATTCGCTTTTCAAAACGTGCCGATGATTATGAAAAACTGCCTGATCAAGATACTGATGAAGAATGATATAAATTCGTGTTTGTAGCGCGGTTAATATCGATATAATGATATAAGGATATTGACATCAGGCGTCGATTACTCATATGGATTAAAATAGTCAGATATTTTGTGGTTTTTATAGATCGAAATCTCGAGTGTAAATTTTTTCCCATCATTTTGGATTTAACCAGGCAGAAGCAGCCGCGTAAAAACGCAACTACAGGCCCTCTGGAGGGAGTCGAGCCTGTCGCCATGTGATTCCGGTGCAGCGCTCTAACCAAACGAGGTACAGAGTCCAATTTGTCAAGCTCTAACGGCACGTTTTTCAAAAATTTACACTCGAGATTTCCATCAACATAAGCCTTCAGCATTTATTTCTATTAAGTAATATGTCCACTATATGTATTACTATATGCTCTATATACATTGGATATCAGGCATATAGGACGAGAGTGTGTATATTTATATATAAGCAAACATTGTTTATTCAAGGTAGCTGTAGTAACATTGGAAGAAGGTACTTACTTGACGACACTTACTTGAAGGTGCCATTAAAACAACAATTGGGACAAAAATTGACTTAATATTTCTATATATAAAATTGGTATTAAATATTACTTGTCCAATGACTCATTCAAGTATTATTATCGTTTATATATAATATGATTTTGTACAGTATTCAGTGGCAAACTAGCTACCATGGCAACCGTTCATATCACGCCAATAAACCTGCATATATATTTGAATAATGCAAATCATTAAAAACTTGCATATAGCTTGACCTGTTGGTATGGCTAGCTTCACCACTGACAGTGTTATAATCATACATACTGATACAAAAGCAAGAAATTATAAGCATGGAAGATGTTCACATAAAACTGCCCATGCCAAGAAAGTAGAATTAGAACATTTAGCTGACCTTCGACCTTGTGCAAGGTGTTTGATATTCAAATTGCACTTGTGAACAGATTGCACTACCTCGTGAACAGATTGGATTAGATTAGATTAGATTAGATAATTTTTATTTAGACACGGTGGTTTTATCAGAAATAATGATGATAGAATTAATAAATATGATGGAAGGTGGGATGATTTTTGCTGTATTGGAATAAGTCACTGGGCTAAACAAAAGTTCAAATCCTGGTTAACAAAACTCAAATATTGTAGAGAAGATCTTGTAGTTCAAGAAGATTATTATTGCCGCTGAAACAACCTGTCGTTTACAGTTAATTTTAATCTATCTCTAAAAAATTATGAAGTTTTTGCTAAAGTTGTGCAGCGTTACTTATTTCAATACACTGAAGGCGGGATGCCTTATTGCTCGTATTGGCAAAGCGGGGTCATATAAACAGCCTCATATTCAGCAAATTGCACATGCTGCCTTTGACCCTTGGAGGTGAGGCAGCACTTTCCTCGCGACAAACGTTTGCTTTGAGTCTGTACATTTCTTCTTCTATATTATTTCCTCATATATTAATTTAATGAATATAGCCATCTGGCTTGTTATACTGATTAAAACATTTGGTTAGACTTGAATTGAATTGAATTGATTTAATGACTACTGACTTTGTAACCCAAAAAGGTTAAATTACACCAGTATTACATAAATTAAGAGGATAAGTTAAAATTACATAATAATTACATATTTAAGATTATTTACATTTCTAAAAACTTATTTACTGTTAATCTTTAATATACTTTGAAGTAAAAACGAATTCTTAAAACGTTTGGTTCTGCAAACATAATTATGATATTTACATATCGGTCTTAGATCATATCCAGATAAAACTATTTGTGGTAAAAGATCTTTGAGATTTTCACTGTCAATATTCTTCTCAAAGAAATGTTCGCATAACTTTTCTCGGCGATCTCTCAGTGACGTGATGTTAGTCGTGATCAGCGCTTCGTGGTACTTTTGCGATGGAAGGATGATTTTCAACGCGCGTTTTTGTATTTTTTCAATATCGTCACATAAATATTGTTGGATATTGTAATGCCAGATCTGGCATGCGTTCTCTAAAACAGGCCTAATAATGGTAGTATATACAGTAATTAACGTGTCAATAGACTCGTTGGACCTTTTTAGCAGTCTTAGCATATAGAGCCTCTTGCTAGCTTTTTTAACTATGTTGTTTATATGTTCATTCCACTTCATGTTATCTTGAACTGTGAGGCCAAGGATACGGGCGGATTTCTCTCGTTCAATATTAACTTTATCGACTGTTAAAGGGGAAAAGCAATGCTTCTTTTTTGCAAAATCAATAACCAGTTCTTTGCATTTTCCAATGTTTAATTTCATATTATTACTCGTAGTCCAATTATTGATGTAATTAACCAGTTCTTGAAGGTTGCTGTTACAATCTGGGCCAATGGTTTCGGTAGTGGTGGTGTCGTCAACGTATTTCCATCGGTCTTTCCAATCGGCGAGGAGATCATTTATCATGATTAGGAAGAGGATTGGGCCTAAAACAGTTCCCTGGGGTACTCCACCGTTGAGGATTTGCCATTCTGACACACAATGGGGCATTCTGACCCGTTGGCTTCGTTGAGTAAGAAAACTTCTTATCCAGTTTGTTATTAATGATGGAACGTCCATATCAGATAATTTACTGAGGAGGATGTTATGATCAATATGATCAAAAGCTTTGGAGAAGTCTAATAAAAAAATTCTCACAGCGTTTTTCGGCACATCAGTTTCGTTTAATAAGTAATGGAGAAGGCTCAATAATGCATGTGTTGTTGAAGAGTTTTTTAGAGATCCAAATTGCCGTTTATCGATCTTCTCACCAATCAAATCCATCAGCCAGTCTGCGACAAAACGTTCACACGTTTTTGACAAAGTGGCAGTAAGCGAGATGGGACGCAAGTCTTTAGTAATGTCCTTCAGCACCTTATTTTTAGGTACAGGGATGACGTCGGCTTTTTTCCATACCGCGGGAACAGACGCCTGTTGAAGGGAGGCGTTGAAGATTGAAGTAACAGGGGAAGACAGCAGGGGCGCATAATCTTTTAGGACCCAATTCGGTATTTCATCTGGGCCAGCCGCTTTCGAGGATGATATTGAAGATAATTTATAATAAATGTCTTCTTCCCTAATAATATACTCGGTTGGAATTGTAGTACAATCGCTTTGTAATTGGCTATCGGGGAAAGGGATAGGCCTAAGGGGAAGAATATCTCGAGTAACGGATACGAAAGC